>JAMKCH010040329.1:0-12888 GCA_023653785.1 Ophioderma brevispina
CGCTACTGGCATCTAAAAATAAATTCACTCAAGCATCAGCACGCATGCGCATAAATTAACCATGGAAGCACGGAGCGGTTTTGTTTGTGGGCATGGGTACAACATTGACCCTGTGCCATTTGTGGATTCGTCATAAAAACTTCTGTGCGCATGATGAGTCATCAAACAAACTTCGTGTTCACCGAACGGTCACCGACGGTCAGTGACGTCATTATTGTGGGCGCACTTCATTAGTTAGCATAATCCAAATTTCTAAAGGCAGAAGTGTTTGTGCAACGTTAATTAGGGTAACGCTTCTGATTCTGCCGTTTTCATCAATGAACATTTACCCTCTTCAAAAATCTTTTAATACCACATAATAAATCCAACAAATTATTTAAAACAACACTACGTCAGTACATCTCTAACAATGACCAGCTGCATGAAACCACACCTTCAAACTCTTATAAAGCCTAAAATGCCTACAATTTTCTGACAGCTTCCCGGTAATTCACGAAAAGAAAGTGGGCGGCCATATTTAAATGCGGCACATCGCCAGTATTGTCAAGGTGCGCATCAATCAATTATCAACTTGTAAACAGGTGGTTAACCTTTCACCCGTGTATTTACATATCAAAACAGCTGCTGATGATGCCTGTGGCCAGAGTACGCATTCAATCACACCCAGTACAGCAGAGAGATGGTTTAGTGTCCGGTTTTGATCGCGTATATTTTGTGACAAGATGATCAAACACTAGTTCAAACACTGGAAAAAACTTATTAATCAATAATTTTAGCTCTTCAAAAAATGACAACGGGGCATATCTTCCCGGCTATGGACCCGTAGTTTCCAACATCACTCGTTTCAGGTCCAAGTCGGCAGACCCTACCATGTCGGCTACCGTACCGTGGGGGACCGCTCTGGCGCGAACCGTCCCCTGTGATGTTTCTGACTCCTATTTATTTAGAACAAATTAGAAGAGATGCCAGGCGAGCCTGGACTGAAGACCTGAAAGATTGGATGGACACACCAGAAAAGAGACCACAACTTCTGCTCATCGTTTCTTAATTTCCGGGAAGGACCACTGGAATCTGAAAGCCAGTCTTCATCGACCATCATCACCAACAAGATAACTAACCCATCCAAAGCGTGAGTTGGTTCTTAGTTTGTTGTCAGTTTTATTAAAATGGGGAAATTTTTAAATTTTTCTCTAAATTCAACTCGTTTTCAGTACTTTTATCAAACTACTTTCAAACAGAAAATTGCTTGGGTGTTTTTTGTTTTTGTGTTTTGTTTGTACATTTTTTTTTATGTTTTTTAAGTTTTTGAGTTTTATTGATTTTTTAGTTTTTTTAATTCTTTTATTTTTTTTAGTTGAATGTCAACATAGGCACACTCTTCCTTTTTGTTGTTGAATTGTTTTGTTGTTGTTGTGGTGTGTTTGTGGGGTGGGGAGGATAGGGAGGCGGGGGTCGGGGGGGGGCAAATATGAAATTTCAATTTGGCTCTCAAATGAGCGTGCAGGACTTTGTAACTGTAGCATACATAATGTTTTATGGCACAAAATATCAAACCGAAAACATTTGGAGCGTGAGGGTAAGAGTTACTGTAGGCTAGTGAGATTTTTTTTTTTTAATTTCCTTCATTCATCCCCCCCCCCCATCACTATAAATTTTATGTATGCAGGAATTTATTTAGGGGAATGCAACTTTTGAAAAAAAAATATGCACTGGTGTCACCCAGGCGGAGTGCCCATCTCTCTGTCTTTTGGCGTTTGGGCCAGCCTCCCCTCAATAATGTTGCTGTGGGGGGTGTCCACTCCTCCCGCACAGCCCGTCTGTTTTGCATTCCCAGGATATGCCAGTACCCATTTATACTGGTGAGAGAAGGCACACACATTGGGGACGGCGGGGCTCGAACTTGTGAGGCGAGCGGCTGAGCCACTGCACCACATTGTCCCAAAAAAAGGTTTGAAAACCTTTGAACGGTGACCTTATTTTTGGCAAAGTGGACCAACCCCACTAAAATGATCTTTTTGGTTCGTTTGAACATTTTAATTTTGGACCTAAGTTTTTTAATCACCAGTGCAGGACTTGAAAAGGTGGATCTTTTTTTTGGCATAGTCACTAAAAGTGACTAAATATATGCATTTGGGAGTTTGGGGACATTGCACAATAAAAAGTGGACTATCTTGTCAAATTTTCCTCTAAATTTTGGACCTTCTATAAAAAAAAAAATCGCACAAATAAGACCTTTTGTGGAAGTTGGGGTGGCACCTGTTTTATGACCAAATATTTTTATCCACTTTATAGGTAAAATTTGTTTGCATTGGATGTATCCTCACTGATAGGATGAACTGCTCATATTTTTCTGTGGTACCTACATTTGTAAAAAAAATTGGATTTGGAGCAAATAGTAAAAAATTCAGCCTATTACATTGAATCAAAATCACCTTTTGTTCTCCTTTTAAGACAATTTCCTCAGCCAATTATAAGAATGAAATTTTATACGTGCAACTAATCTTAATGAAATCACTACATTGTACATGACAGAAAATATGAATGCCTTGCACTTTTAATTTCACTTGTGTGTTATGGTGCATCAGTGGCGTAACAAAGGGGGGCAGTAGGGGAATCTTGCCCCTGAAAATGTGTGATTTTCTGCACGTGCACCAATTTAACAGTATACCACTGGGTGCACGACTGAGACCAAATACTACTTTATATTGTCTCACGGTGCAATCATACTAAAAACATGCAGATTGATACAGTACAATGTATCTGTTTTGTATGTGTGTGCATCTGCGTGACCATCTAAATAGTAGAGTTTACTTGTATTGTTGGGTTGGTAGTTTATGAAGGCTGGAGGATGAATCATTTTAAAGGATTTTTTGAAACACATTAAATAACATTTCTTGGATTATCTGCTGCATTGATAAAAGTTTATGAAAGTATCTCTGCTGCATTTGTGAAGTTATAAAAGGATATTACCATAAAATACAATGGGAGTGGGTCTGCTCAAATTCTGTGTTTTATGTCCCAGATCATGCGAAGGATAATTGATTTTCTTCTATGGCACTCCAAGTTATAAAAGAACTTCTTCATGATTTTAGGACTTACAATAGGCAACAACACCTTGAGGTTGTTTGTTTGAAATCGCTGTGGGAATGTGGAATATAAGCAGCTTGTCCTACATGTAGGTTCTAATTAAATATACAAGTACAATTAACTATAAAGATTAGTAGTATTAACATAAAATGTAGTTTTAACTTGAAACATCGCTGAACAGTCATACTTAAAGAAGGCTAAAAAGTTTGTTTCCAGTAGGCCACACATTTTGATTTTGAAGCCATTAACTGCATTTTATAATTTTTATTTGATTGAACTTAGAAAAAAAATATTTTTAATTTTATGAATTTCATTGAGGGGAATACGATTTTTCTTTTTTGGTTTTTTGTGTGATTTGGTTTAGCATTTTTGTTTTGGTACCTGATAATTCAGCAGTAAAATATGGTTTTTGGCAGCTATACTTGTAATTTGACATTAATTTTTGTGTGAAATATACGGAGAAATCCTTTAAAGGGGGATGGCCCGATTTTTAAGATATGACGTTTTCATCTGATACATTGGCCTTCACTCCAAAAGCCCAGCTGGTAAAAGTTTCGCGCCGATATTTCAATCCATTTTGATGGGAGAGCTAAAACGGGTTTGTAAAGCCCATAGAGAACGTGTTGTAAAATTAATATTGTCGACCAAAATGTGACAAAATTTTTGTCATAACTTCCAACCCAAAATCCTTTGGCTCTAAGATTCACCAGGGTAAATGAGAAAAATAGTAGCTCTCTTCTGATACCCCCCCCCAAATATGACCACTGCCGGTAAATTGGGGCTTCTGGGGACGAGGCTATAGCGCTCGGGCCATGGACCTTTAAAAAAATAATAAACATGCATTTGATTTTGTTGTTTGAGGCGACCTACTGGAAGCAAACTTTTTTGCCTAAGATTAAGCATAAGATTAAAAAAGCAAGAGTATTTGACCCACATAATACACATGAGGTCATTGACAGTTCAGGATTTTTTGTCTAGGGACTCTTTAAAGTCCCAGGAATGCAAATAGAAGGAATTGGTTTGTGTCAGTCTACAAAAGAGGGAGAAAAAACATCAATATTTTGGTTTGGTGATGACATCATTGGTGAAAAACTATTGTTTTCAGAGAGTAATAGAAAATTCAGGTGACTGGTGTGAAATCTATTCATGACACTGACTGAAAATCAATGTTTACTAATGATGTCATGGTAGTGTATCTTGTTCTGGCCCCAGGCTGTTTATTGGAGTGGAATGCCCCGTAAAGATTTGGACTAGGTTTATCATCTCATTTCCTAGGACCTTTATGAATGGGGGAGGGGTGGGGAGGGTGGGAGGACTACATACTGTAATAAAGGCTGAGCTAAAGATTTCAAATATAATTTGTTTTGCTTGTAGTAATAAAATAATCCCCAGAACAAGATAGTCACCTAAAAGGCTATACCAAAGTTAGAGATGAATCTGGTTTTTCGTTTCATGACAGTAAATTTATGCACAGTAGAACGGTGCTAGGATACTGTGTATAACAAATTTTCCGGATCTGGAATTTATAACAAGGTTGTGATTTCTTTGAAGTCCTCAATTGAGCTTCGGTACATTATTTCATACAGTAATTAGTGTATGGAAATGCATTAGGTAATATACAGAAAACACAATTTGTTTGATAATTGAGTGCGCTCTCGGGAAATCTCTGAGTCGGCCTTTAATGGGATATGCAGATATATAGATTAAGTCAGGTGGGGTGTGCAGAAGTATAAATTTGAGTTAGGTTTGATGACAAGTTTTGCTTTGGTTTTTTTTTTTGTTTGCATTATCGCTTAAGCTGTTATTACGGGTTAAAATCTCCAGTCGTTTTATTTGTGTTGATTGTTTGGAAAAAGGTGATTATCAGGCGTGGATCCGGGAGGGGGGCGTTCCTCCGGAAAATTCTGCAATTCATTGCAAAAATTCAGCCATTTTGAAAGCTATTTTGGACCAGTTACAGCCTTTCCGCCCCCCCGGTTAATTTTGACATTTTTTCAAATCCTGGATCCCGCCCGTTTGAATATGATATGGATAAGATTAAATCATTAAAATTCCTCCCCAGATGGGAGGGGGGTCACTCCGCAGTCCCTGTGGAGAACCATGTAGTTCAAAGCTCAAAAATAAAAGCACAGCTTGAATCAATTTGTAATAAAGAAATTGCTAGGTATAATCTCCTAACTCATGCTTTCAAGCATGTGGAATTAGTCTGGGCATACTTAGTCAAAAGAATAATGGCCCAAGATTATGCTGGATGTAGTAGAGTTTGACCTCTAATAACCTTGACCCTGTTAAGTGTAGTCCAGGCTAAGGAATCTTGCAAGTTTTAAATTTGTTTGTTGTTTGTTTTTTTATATATTTTTAGCTTTATCATGCATGAACTGTTAATACACACATTGAATTTTATTTTTTACCATACTCATCAACATCATATTCAGAGCCCATATAGATTAAATTCCCTCCCCCCGAATTGAGGGAGGTGAATTATTAGTCTTTTTTGGAGTCCTGCAATAAATAGCATTTAAATACTAGATTGGAGCTGGTACTGGAATAACCTGTTTCTTTTTTTTGTTACAGTATTTGCAAGCTTAATTGAGAGCTTCCATTGTAGGCTACCATACTCGCCTAACAACAGTACCAGTTGTCCTTCGCTTCATCTATACCAAAATACTATTTATTTTCCACTTGTAATTGTATTTGTCAATACCAATTAACCCCATTCACCACATTGGAATTGATCTGAACTTGGACTTTGTTCGTTTTATAACTTGTTTTGATTTTTGAGTGCATTTCAAATCTGTATCTCAAAAAATAAATAGCTCCACATTAATCGTTAGCTTGTTGCATGGCAATCCAATAATGGTATCATTTTCCCCTCGCTTCCTTGTTGATGACATAGGGAAAACCATGATGGAAGAGCTACATTCACCACTGTTGCGGATTCGATATAAAACAAACCGGCACTAAAGTCTCACTCACTGCAAAGCAGATATAAAAATTAGAGTTACACAAAAATTTGTTCACAAATAACTTGTTTGTTCTTTTTTAACACACTTATATATAAATCTTCATGAAAGTTATTTAACTTTGTAAATTGTTCAACTATTACTTTCTTGTCTTGAAGTTATTTGCACACTTTTTTATCGTTTTAAGCCTATTTTTGAACTTATAACTTTAGTAAATATATCCATGCAGTCATATTTTTTAATCTTTTATTTTCTATTAATAGCTTATCTCATGCCTGAGGATTTAAGTCATTTTATTTAAATAACAAAAGTAACAAGACTTTAGCCATATGTGTCAAATGCAAAAAAACCTGTTCATACTTCAGAAAGCGGAAGAAAACAACTTCAAGGCCAAAGGATCAAAACTAAAATCTATTAAACATTGTTGGATTATCATTTTAATAATTTATTTTTAGCATGTTTTAACTTATGAATCAACATTTCTTTATTTTGTCAGAGTTTTTATGAAGTGCCACCTACAGAAGGTTCCCGGATACCATGACCCTCAGAATTCAATGAGTCAAGAAATGAATGTAGTGCAAGGATTCCAAAATCCTGATTCTACTGTCAGGGAAGATGTATATTTAGGTATGTAATGGAATGACAGGGATTTCAGTGACCTGAGCTCCCGGGTCAGAGACCCTTGACTTTTCATTTTTGACTCCTACAAAAAATTGGCTGAGAGCAAGAGCCATTTGATAAACAGCTTTTTGAACATTATGTGGCAATGTATAAGAACAAATTCCAACATGCTGCATTTTAGAAGCATCCATGCAAAATTGTACACTTTATTTATGGAGAAATATGGCAAATTACAAAGTGTTTAGAATTTGCTTTTGAAAATTTAGTGGGATCTAAAAAAAGGTCTCCAATTTCACCTTTTAAGTAAAAAAAAACATGGTGGAAGAGCTTGATGAAATATCAAATTGTATGACATGCTAAGTACAAGGGGCATCCAGAGAGTTGGTGGAAGGGGTAGGAGGATAACCCGATTCTTACACAATTAGTTGGCAATGTACTCTTTGTTGACTGCCTAATTAACAAACAGCTCAAAAAGGAAGAAGCCCTATATAGTTTTGTTTTTAAACTAGGTGGTTTTAGTTTTAATTGTCCAGATCATACAATTAAAAGGCTATTGAATTAACATGATTGTCCTATGGGGTACTGGACTATTCCAAAAATAATCTAAACATTAAAACAGAATGTTGGAAATCAAATAAAAAAAAAATTAACATTGATTTCTTTTGCAGCCTCTCTCTTGAGCTAGGGGCAAAAACAAAGACGGTATGAGTCACCATTAGATCGGTGAAATGGTCACTCTAAGAATAGGGACCCTTGATTTATAAAGAGACATATGGACATTTCAAGAAAGAAGAGCCCCAATTTTTTTCGAACCCCAAGGGTGTTTGCATTTCTTTGTGATTCGTACCAATTAGATCACACCTGACAGTTAATCAAGTCGTAATTGTATGGCCTTGTGTATGTAATAAGATGGTGAATTTGCATTCTATCATGCATGAAGAACATCAAAGAATGATTTTTATTTTAGCTTATTTTCTATGTGGATGATTACGATAGCAGGCAAGTTATAAATTTTTTTTATTTTGTTTTTGGTTGACCAATAAACCTTCAAAATTCTCCGTAGGTTGTTCTACTGCTGATGGACAAGGACAGAGGGCCATCCCGTCCCCACAACCTGCCCGACTGCTTCCCTCCTCCGAGAAAAGCTCCTGGCAAGATATAAAAAAGACATAGACCCTAGGAACGCGGAAAAGGATGTTGTAGGTAATAGTGATAGGGTTAAAATCAGGGAGGTGGGTTTGGTAAAAACTGGTCAGTAAGTTGGGCCTGGTCTTCATTCAATATCTGACTCTTCCTTGTTCATGCTATTTATTTATTCCGTTGACGAATTATGTGAAGAAGATGAAAAACATGAGGAGACAGAGATTAAGACAGAAATATAAATCAGGCAAAATGACAGCAGCAGCAGTCATTCGCTATCATGATTCTCAGGTGGGTAATAAGAAAGGAATGGATACTAGTACCCTCATTTGTAGAAGATCAATTTATTCAAATTACAGAAATCCTGCTCTTTCCTGGTTCATTTGGAATTGGTAACAAACATGATAGCATCACTTCCGTCCGACGGGATGTTAAGCTGTTGGTCCCAAGGTAGAGAGTTAGCCTGTATTGTTGTCCATAAAAGAATAAGGTCTAAACTTATCTCTGTACTCACAAGTAAATTCGTCGCCAATTTCATTTTTTTTTTCTTGAAACCTAATGGTTCCTCATCAGGGGATGATGAACTGAGACTGGCAGTGTTTCTAGATGTTACTTCAGATCCAGGTCGAGTTCTAGGGAAGGCTTCCCTAGGGACAGTCTCAGTAACAGTTATAGATGGGCGGAAAGCTCATATCCCTGTGAGGTGTTGATCTGGGTGCTGGTCTCTCCGTATAGGCTTCACAATCCTTTTCCGTGTCAACATATTTCCTTTTCTGGATTTTAACATTGGCACAGTCAATCTCAGATTTGTAATCATAGTCATTTTTCAAATCCATTGTCACACTGGCCAATGTCATTGGCTTCAGGTGTCTCACTGTCAGCCAGATAACATGGCATTCAGTGACCTTGTAAAGAGATTGATCTTTGAGACTTTTGGTGACAACGTTTTTTTTTTAATTCAAATTTTTTTCTAAAATGATGCATTTGTAAAAAAGCGACAAATTAAAAGGTGTATTTGCAGATATTCCTTTTAAAAACTAGGGCTCTTTTAAGGTGCGTGTTCCGATCGTCTTTGGGACCCCCCTGATTTTCCCGGGGATTAGTAGTATCGATATTGATATTAGATAAAAGGCCGTATTTTTCTCATTGTCGTCCTGAAATTTGAGCCCTCAAATCCATTTCATTCCCAAGATATAAACAAAAAAACGCCGTTTTAGTGGTTAACCATCAATATTAGCACGGTAGTGAATAGGGCGTTGCACTATGCATTATCGCGTCTACCATCAAAACCGCAAGTTTGTTTCCCACAGTACTTGATGGCCAGTGTGTACAATTGTCAGGCTCTCATATCAAGTAGAGAACACGATAGACAAAAATCGGAACAAGCTCCTTTAATTACAATGGGAAATTTTGAAAAAAAAGGAGGGGTCTTTAGGTGAAACCACAAAAAGCATCTGAAATAACAGACCATTTTTAATGTGCATATTGCCAATTATAGAACCATGTCTCCTTGTCTTTATTAGGCAACATATTGTTTAGTTATTCATCTGAGTGAGATCAAATTGTTTATATAATGTTGGTGCTATCACCCTTACAGAGAGAAAAACTCAGAAGAGTAATGAAGGATCCTCGGGCTGCCCAAGCTGCAGAAGCCTGGATGAAACTAGCAGATGAAAGAGGTATGTAAGATAAGTGTCAAAATCCACAGAAGAAAACTGAGTCTTCCATCCATAACACAGGCATTGAATGCGGTCTTGACCTTATGTCCCCCCTATTTTCTTAAGGAAGCATTTTAGACAGTCAAAACTATTCCTTATTTTAACCCTATAAACTCCACCAATAATTTGCACCGTTTTTTTTTATCCAATTCGGTGCAACTTTAAAATTTTACCCCTGTACAACTGAAATTGACCCTTTTTATTGATTTTTGCTGTTTTTAGCCTATAACTCTGAAACTTTAGGCTTGTATATAGTCCAAACTAACTTTTTCTGAATCCTTGTGGTTAGACAAATAACATGACATAATTTTCAACATGATTGGATCAATTTAAAAATTTGACCTCTGTACAAACTTTGTCTTGGCCCCTCTCCTTAAGGCCTACCCTTTTTGCTGCACTTAAAGAATCACGTTTCATGGGTCCCTGTCAGTCTGTTAACATATTTAATCACTCAAACCTTTTGTACTTGAGATGTGTCACAAATGTCTGCTAGCTCCTGGTGTTAGTATATAGAGTGGGTTGGTCATTTTAGAGTTTGTAATATTCCAAAGCCCTTAACTAGCAGTGGAGTGCCTAATCCAGGGTTCTCAACTATTTATATTGGGGCAAATGATATGTTGCAGGCCAGTAATCTGGAAACTGAAATTGGCAGAATAGCATTCATGTAAGCAGATGGGGCCGTCTTAGTGGTGAATCCTTTTGAAATACTCAATCTCAGAGTATTGCTTATTGGTACTTCTAGATAGATCCATTTTTTTTTCATTAATGTTTCTTATACAAATAACATATTTTGTTTATGACACAAGTTCCCATTCCCCAGGAAGGGGACTGACATTGAGAAGTGGTACGGGTATTGCGGCACTTATGATCCCCATTCACATCTCTCCAGCAGTTCCTATGACCCCAGTTAAAGCATAATTCAGTTCTTGTTAGGTCTCTTTTTGAATGATTTTGTCCTCAGAAGCTAAATTTTGAATTTCAGTTCCCAATTCTGCAAATTTTTCAAAGACCCTACCTTTTAAGACCAAATCATTTGCCAAGCCCCCAAATTTAGAAATTCCAGCTGCATATCCCTAACTAAAAAGAGGTTGAGTGCCCCCCCCCATTGAAGCTCCACAGGTCCACATTTGGTGATAGTCCTGACTATAAATGGAGATATAACGGGAAAAAATTTTAAAAACAAAAAACTTACCCATAACATACAGCTTGAAATATGGTAGCTTAGTGTGATGTTCAATGATTGACTAAACAATCATTCCAAAAAGTAAGAGTTAGATTAACTTATCGTAAATGGTATGTACATCCTCTTTCTCCCTCTCTCTCCACACAGATAGGAAAGCTGCCCAATCTATGATTACTCAAGCCCATCCTCAGAGAACTAGAACCACAGAAGAGGTTGAAGAACAAAAGGTTTTCCACGCCCCATTCGCATGCATGGGTACACAGGTAATCTGAAAGCAGCTGACATGAGGGTATGATTAGCAATTTGTTTACCTTTAGACTAGACATTCATTCTAGCTGAACTTGCCCAAGTAGAGACAGACAAAAATGCTTCTTAAAATAGGCGCCAATCTTAAAAGGGATAGTAAGCAGCAATTTGTTGATCCAACATCAAAAAAATCATCAAATTTGTATTTTAGTATTTTTGTTACTGGCATGGATGTATTAAAGACGGCGTTACTTTTATAGATCTGTCATTTCTATCCGCATATCAAAATTCCTATTTGAGAAATCAAAAACCTTTCCTGCCATGTGAATATTCCAGATTTATAAGCGTAATATTGTGCACCATGACCTGTACAGTTTTGAACACAACATTATTGATCTCTATTCTGTACTAAAAAGGTGTTAAACTTCAAACAGACTACATATCAAACACCATCATGTATTTCGATTTGCGGGAGGCGGTATGACAAATTTCCTCAAATACTTCATTTTTTTCCTATTTGGGATTTTTGTTCCTACATTGACCCTAAACGGGACCGGGTATTTTTGCCGCCGACGGCCCAATGCCATTTAAAAGCATTTTTATTTTTTTGGTTAACGGCCAAGATGGCTTGAGAAAGAAGCATTTTTTTGCAAATTTTGCATTTGAATGCATCTCGGACGTTTCCCGGCACAGGAATCAATGTAACGTAAAGTCGCTAACGGCGCCGAGATGCAAACGAAAAGCATCGCGTCATTTTCCGGGAAGACGTCCCAGATGCGTTCAAACATCGCGTCATTTTCTCCGGGACGACCTCCCAGATGCATTCAAAAGAATCGCGTCATTCTTCGGGAAGACGTCCAGATGCATTCAAAAGCATCGCGTTCATTTTCCGGGAAGACGTCCCATATGCATTTAAAAGTCATCGCATCATTTTCCGAGAAGACGTCCCCGATGCATTTAAAAGCATCGCATCAATTTCTCCGGGAAGAACCGCCAGATGCATTTAAAAGAATTGGCCTCCTGCGGGGAAACTGTCCGAGATGCAATTAGAAGGACCTTTGCACCTTCTCTGCGGGGAAAACGGCCGAGAATCAATGAGAAAACCAAAAGTGTCCCCAGAGCAGAAAACGGTCCCAAACTCATTTAGAAGCATTCTAAATGTAACTAGAGCAAATTGAATTCTAAACACAATTCCTCTTTGTCCACGGCGAAATATGAGGTTCACAAGTCCTATATAGGTAAAATGTTTACGCGTAAGTGAGTTTAACAGCTTCCCTCCAATTCGCAGTGGTTTCACCAAGGCCTATAGGTTAAAACGTGAGGAAATCCTTTGCTAAGAAGATCACGCAAGGCCTATAAGAAAAAAGCGCTGCCGTGGCCAGGTTACGTTTTAAATGCTAAGCTTGTGGTGTTAACTTTGAGGGTTAAAAACATTCCCAAAAGTAAGAGAGTTAGGGTATGCTTTTTGCCGTGCTTTTTACACCAGCGCTGCCCTGGCCCGGCTACGTAAATGCTAGTCTTTGGTGTAAATTTGCATTTTTAGACTATTTTAATTTTAACCCTCAAATTTACACAAAGCTTAGCATTTAAGTGCCGGGCCACGGCAGCCGGCGTACGTTAATGCTAGCTTTGGTGTAAATTTGAGGGTTAAATCCAGTCTAAAATTGAGACCGTTAGTGTTTTTTTTTGATGTGCTTCCTTAGCACGAGCAAAATACACCCCTAACTTATTCCAAAGTCGAAGGTTCCGCTTCCTTGGTCTTTAGCGGTAATTGGTTTTCTGGTTTGATCCATGGCCGGCTCGGGCCCTTGCCAGTATTTGTCCTGATATGGTATGCACTTGCGCCAACAGTTTGTTACGCAACAGATCCGGTGTATTCCACTAGTGGGTGATTTTACCTGGGAGCGGCTCTTCGCTGGAGTGAGCTAAA
>JAMKCH010040330.1:0-56806 GCA_023653785.1 Ophioderma brevispina
AAATAGGATTCTAAATTGTGGTCCTGAAAGTGGAAATTGTGAACAGACGGACTTTTTGAGGATAAATTGTTTGTAGTGGCTGACGATTGTGTCCTCGTGGGACCTGGAAGAACCTGGTCGAACGGCTGGACACAGTTATCCTCAGGGGAATGCTTCGAAAAAAAGATCTTTCCCGGTGAATGAAATCAATATCGTGATTGAATGAGTGACTTGCATGCTGTCATTTTGATCTTCGCGTGAGGACATATTTTCATCAATAAAATGCAAAGGCGCTTCTGTAATGTTGCACATTAGTCGCTACTTCCAAAGTGGACATCATTAAAATAGGATCAGTGATCATATGGACATTATTGTGTGCATTAATTATAATTGCCATTGTAAATGTTGTTTTGGACAATCCCTATCTTGAACCAATTAATTCGATAAGAATCAAAATACATCAGTGTTATATTAAAACTATAAAACAGATGATTTGTGCAAAAGGCTTATTTGTATGTGTATATGTATTTAGGGGTATTTTCTGACCTTGGCGTCCACGAGACAGTCGTAATAATATATTACAAAATGGCTTGTTGCATAATATATAGGCCCATATTTTATAGTTACAGTAATAAAAAAATCTACAAATATATTATGGGACCCACCCTTACAAACCCAGCAACAAGTCACAGTGACTATTCCTATTTGATCAGATTTCCAGTCGGGAAATATCCAAATCCCCAGTTCATTCATCTTTAACTATAAAAGCAAGTATAACAGGTAGTTGCCTTTAGGTGACTAATCCCAACTAGCCAAGTGAGGATTTTATGTCTGACAAATATGCTGTTAAGATATCCACCGCTTTTGCATCTCTGGAGGTATTATTGAAGTCAACAAAAGACTGAGAATGCTAATAGTGGCATGTGCTTTATGTTGTAGAAAGTTGTCGACCCGCTTGTGGGTGAATTTAAATAGCGAGCATAACAAATAAGTCTTAAAAACTGATGATTTCTTATGTGATTTAACTGGTTTCCCAACACAACATGTATTGCAAAAGGGGTGTGCTTGTCACTGCGACTTGTTGCTGGGTTGGTAAAAGTGGGTCAATATGTTATCTGTGAGTGATTCATAATCATAAGGAGTATTCTGAGTGTCATTGGCATAGAGACGATATCATTTTGCAAGTGAGACTTAGTTTGATGACCCGAAAATTGAATGTGGGCAAATATATTTTGATCCACCTACCTTCCAAATTACCATAGACTTGTGTGTCCACTTTAAAGAGACACTGGTACAATTTGGATAATAGTGAAAACCTCCTATGGCGTTTTAACACAATAGAAACACAGGCCGCGTAGTTGATTTCCCCGGCATGCACTCTGTTTGACCTGTCCCTGTAGACCTTTGTTGTTTTTATATCAATGAGTACGAGTTGATAATATTCATGTAATAGACACACTCTTGTTGATTAAAGTTAAGGCACATTTAAAAGTTAGCCTACAAATTCCTGGATAATCTTTAAAGCCTCATTAATTAGTCCCTGCCCTGTTAAAAATGTTCCTAATTTTACAGACTTTACCTTTTAAATTACGGTAAACCACATTATTGAATATCTTCCAACGCTTTATTACATATACCTAACATAACCTTACAATTTGGAAGCATAACAAGGTAAATAAACAGTGGCTTCAAAAAAAATACTACATACACTTTTGAAAAAGTCGTATTATGAACCTGACCGTGATTATATTTCCGTAATATTACGTTCTTCTTTTGTACCTTACTGGTTTTAATGTAATACACTATGAGAAAGTCGTTTAAACCTATAATGTGTTAAAGAACGTCGTAATTAACGTCATTAAAATATGAAAAATCTTATTTCTTTCCCTATCATTTTTTAAAAATAGTTTTAAAAACTCTTTTCCTCCGTTTTGTATTATATTTAGATTTGAATTTGAAAAAAAAGTAGTACACACACTTATTATATATTTAATTTTAACATATGCTATCAGTAAAGTAATGTAGTGGAGTGGAGAAGGTTATGACCTTGTAAATCCTTTGAGGCCCGGGTTCGAATCATCTATGTAAGGTACATGTGTTAAGTTTTATTCATTGAATGATTAATTGGGGTGACATAGAAGTGTACATTACCATATAAAACAAAGTACACTAAACCCTGGTTTAAATCCTTATTTTTCTTCACGTTTTCCCTTTTGTGTTATTGCCTTTTTTTTTCCTCTCAACAAATTGTTTGCCTGAAATATACTTTTTACCACCCGTGGTAACGTAAATACACAACGTTTGTATCATGCATAGCTACATATTGTAATAACTGTTTTAATTCTTAATATTGTTTAAACCAGTCAAAAACCAACAACAACGTCGAAACTGAGATTACGCCGTTAATTTACGTTCCATGCAATGGTTTCGTATTTTTTTCGGCTCCATTATTTTACGTTCCGCATGTAGTGAGTCCCAGCTGCCAGTCAATGCCTGTTTTTTTTACCAGTTTATTTTTAACAGTGGTGTCTGTTTTGGGTAAAACAGTTTTAATTTGTGGAACAGTGGGTTCTGTTTTGGGGGTATGTTATTTTTTATGGTACATATATCTCTATTCTTCCAATAGGCCTAGACTAATCATTTGCGAGGAACTTAAGAAAAATCATATTTTGTAAAAATATGCCAGTGCCGCTTTAGACAAAATTCCTATATATTACATTATCGTTTGCGATTAACAACACTACCACAATTCTCAATTTCCATACTTTCCTTACGAGTTTTAATGTTTGGTAATGTCAACAACTTTTGCTTACTTCTAAGTGAATTAGCAAAGCAAAGTGATTGTGTTGAAAAAAAGTTTTTCTTATTACACGGTTTTGAAATACCATTAACTTAGTCTACTTCCTCTTTAAGTGTTTTCTAGTATTCAAGATTGCTTATAGATCAAATCTTTCTTTTTTGTGCTGTGGTTTTCATTTTCTTTTTTCCACTAAGTGCAAAATGGAAGTTACTCTCAAACAGTTTTGTCTGAGTGGTCCATCGTAAAGAGTGAATTCATTCGATTACAGTAATTTTCGAGTTAATTTTCACTCTATAAATAATGGTGAAGGTAGCACCGTCCCCGGGGTTAGCGGGTCGAAGTCAATTGGTGGGGAGTGGTTCTATTACCTCTTACCCATTATTGAAAATGGCAAGCATTCTGATGGTCAGTTTACTGCCCATTATCTGCAATAATGAGCCGCTAATGCACCTTCATATAGTTCTTCATCACATACAAATACCCATGAGGCATATTACTTAAACCTAACAACAAACACCAATAAAAAAAAATCCAAAGTTGTGTTAGAGTTAATAGAATAGAAAAAAGGTTTTGTTTCAGTATCCATCTATAGGCTCATAATGTATCCTCGGGCGAAAAAAAATTAAAAACTGGGGCGCCATTATTTAGGTTTTCCGACCTCGGGAACATTATTCGGCATAAGATACTGCATTACCCTTTAGTTATATTTCAGTTTGTTTTAATAATTGTGCACTTGTAGGCTCTAAACTTATGTTGATTAAAACTAGTCATTATTCCAGATCATTTGGGGCCAAACCTGCATGAAAATTCAATATTCCTACCCTTTTTGATAACCAAATTTCAGTTTGTTCATTTATAGTCTGATTGGTGTCTGATTTTTGCCAACCTTTGTGAAGCTTTGACTTCATGTGGACGCCATACTAGATTATGTTTGAAGCAATAGAAAACGGACGACCAAAACTATCACCTGGTACCACATCAAAATCAACCTATGCTTTATAATAATGATTCTCAAGGTGTTTACCACCCCACCCCTTAGTAAACCGGTTACAAAATGACTTGTTAAACATATTGTGAAAGTTTGCTTTTCTTTGATGTTAACTTGGATATTCTTGGCAAACTAAATATACTAATAGGGCCCTACTCATTTCAAACTTCCTTTCAGGAACAAAAATTGATATTTCTTTGGGAAGCTGTTGGTATAAAGCGTTTAGTTGCCCTCTAAATTGTTTTAGTTTATGTTAGATTTTACTATGGAGTAATTACCCATTTAAACCTGTTTAATTATCGTTTTCAAGTTTGTATATATTTTTTAAGACGTGTACCTGCCTTAAAAAGATGTGAACTATTAGTTTAATTTTAAATTTAAGAAAAACGAGAAAATTTGTTGTCATAAAGTTTGTATACGCCGATCGTTTAATCCTCCAAAACCTTTTGAGTTATGAAACATTTCAATTACATTTAAATATTTTCTGAGCTCAATTTTTGAAAGTTCTAAGCCAGTCTTTATTGTGCGTTCAACTTGCATACTATTTATTACTTTTTTTATATACATGCACTACAATTTTTTGTGTTCCTTCTAACGTATTTACACCATGAAATTTTAATTTTTTGGGTTTTTTTTTCTGCAAAAATGAGTTACAACATATTGGCGACTAATTAAAGATAATAATTTTTAGGAGCCAAATTTGTAAGAGGTTGTAATTTTTGAAATCGATGGTCATCGTGGTCAGTATGCGCCTAATTTTACAACGAACGATAATACAAACAGTGAAGGTTTTCCCACATTTTAACCGCTTATGGAAGTAGTTGCATACAACAAATTTGACGGTTTGTAGCATAAAACAAATGGAAAGAATTCGTCATCGCGTCGTCATAAATCATCATCATCGTCAGCAGCAGCAGTCGTCGGGTCTAACACATCGTGCAGCAGCAGAGGCGAGCAGCATAATCAGAATCATATCGTCTAATCTGATTCAGTAGCCAATTCATTACTCGTCGTCCAAGCTCGATGTTCCCTTATTTCATCGTTATTGCCCACCATCATCACCGCAATCAGTTCTTCTTATCATCGTGTGGCATTCATCGGCATCATCATTTTAAAATAGTTAAAAAACCAGTAGCTATAGTAATCTCACCATATCCATACCAACATTAGAAATCAACGTGTTTTATGCAGTCGAATCCCTATTCGACTCTTAGAAACAACAGAGAAATTCAAAACATTGGGGTTTGACAAACTGTCAAATCACATTCGTGGCCATTTGAATAAAGAAAAACAGTTTGTTTCTTGGTATTTTAATACTGGCGTCAGTTAGTAACCATCATGTTTGAACATTACACCACTTAAAATAACCATTTCCTTTTATTTAATTTGATTAAAAAAAAAAAAAAAAAAAAAAAAAAAAAAAAAAAAAAAAAAACACATTATAAAATAATTATTGCACATATGCGAGTGGTTCATAGAAAAAACGGAATTATTAACCCTAACAAGAATTAAAACCATTCTTGTCTGACCATGTGCTATTTAAAAAAATTCGCGATAGTGCAGTGTTATGCGATACCACCGGCACGCTTAAGGTATACATGCATAGGAAAGACAACCTTATGAAAAGCATCATGTGTGAAAGATGTATGACGTACTGTTGCCGTCCCGTAACGAGCAACACAAAATACATATCCCCATATACAGTAGCGCGAATTTCAAATCGCGCATGGTCAGACCCAAAATGTTTTAATTGTTTTATGGTAGTATAATTCCGTTTTAACATGAAACCACTCCATAGGTGTTCAATAATTGTTTTAGAGCTTATATTAGGTTAGTTATTCTTGATGCAGATTTTCTCCTTTAATTACACGCAGTCATAAGTAGATCAAAACTTTAAAACGCCGTTTTTTCAGAACTAGCATTTATGCTGATTCGACAGTATGCAGAACCCACGCGATATCATTGGACAGAGGATGAGAAGGACTTACAACACACTATAGTGTCAAAAGACCTATCACCCTTATTGTTATTAAATCCCACCAAGATCCCATTAACCCTAAAAACAGCTAAAAACCAACAAAAAGCTCAGCTGTGTTTATTAGGAAAAATGCACTAAGTCCAGAACGTAGCGATGACGTCATCAAACCAAGGGACTATGGGCATGAAATGCTGGCCGGGCCAGCGACACCGGCGTAGCGGTGCGATCCCGGGTCATGGGACTGGGGCCCGGAGGGCCCTGGTTCGAATCCCACCCCAATTTGCGACCTTTCTTGTCCTCTTCCCTCAATCCTTCATTCCCTCCCGCCTAGAAACAGAGGTGGGGTTAGGGTCAACGGCTTATATTACAGGGTAATGCGATAATCGCCCTTTCACCAGTAGAGCTGCCAAGCCGAATCATGGTCAGGACAGTAAGCAGTTGATTATTTTCAGATAGGCAGCTAAATACTAAACTATTTTCGTACTTCCCTCGCCAACTTCGAATTGTTTTCATTGCCATAGCGTCTAACTTCCAAAATAAAATATTAATAAAATAAACTTTTGTGCATAGAGTGGGAATTGATCCCACGACCTTCGATTACAAGGCGCAATTCGCCTATGAACCGCACACCACGGACACGCAATCCTTAGCCGGCAGAAAGTTCGGCTCAGATTGCTGCAAAAAAATGAATTAACCAGATTTTAAAGTGCAAAACACTATCATTTGAATAGCGCCGAGTTGTGAAAAAATGCTCCGGAGGGCACAATATCGGGCCAGACCCCAAGACAGGGTGAGTCAAGAAAGATTTAGAACTCTATTTAAAAAATATTAAAAATAGTTCCTGAATAATATAGTCAAATGACATTTGCTAATCAATACACCACACCTGTGTGCGTAATGTGTAAAACAATTACTTAAAAATAAGACAAACTAGCAACAGTTATGTCAATTTAACGAAAGGTTGTGAAAAAATCACACTGTCCACGAATAAGATCCATTGGTTTTTTCTGTATTGATTAAAGACAGATATCAGGTTCAGTACAATAGACTTCACACAAAGGACAAGCAGTTAAAACATGTTTACAAGTTTTTCTTGCAGTGTTAAAAGTCTTAACTTCCAAAAAAAGTCATAGAAGCACAATAATTCAATGTTCAAAAATTAATAATATCCACTTCATAAATTAATAATGTCCACTCTATTGCTTTTCAAAAGATAATATCAATATTAGGACACAACTGTACAGTATGCGATATGCTAAAAACTGCGTAGTCAAGTGGTTGTTTAATCGGCCTGGGTACAGTATCATGGTGCAGAGATTCTACCTTCAACTTGAGCGCATTGCAATGTTGATACCAAATGGAGTGCATCGAAGGGTGTTACTGCCGCCGTGATCGCTAACTCAGCCAAACTTTTAGGTGGTCTCAATAGTTCCATACACCTCGTCCCTTCTTCAATGTGTCCCACAAAAAGAAGGTCCGAGTGTCAATCAGGGTAACCTGGCGACCAGTCTTGGTGTGATTGTAGTCCTACTACCGGTTTGGGAGGGAAACAATGACTTGTAAGAGATTGTGGAACAACTCTGGCCAGCAGTGTGTGCTGAAGCATCATAGGGACAAACCAACTTACGTCCTCTTTCCCATTTCGCTGTTGGCCGAACAAACGAATCAGTTCAGGAAGAAACAGATTTGAATTTGAAGGCTTTAAAAATGCTCATATCTATTGAACCAAAGACCGAATTAATCAGGGAAAAATACGGATACTTCCAAATACCAATTGCATAACTTCAGTCAGTGGGAGAGAATATTATCTAACCCCTTGAGAAGGTTTTGAAAAAAAAAAATGCAACGAATGTGAGGTAAATCTTTTGACTCACCCTGTTGTATTAGCTATCACTCAAGATACCAACCCGCGTCGTACCAAACAGCCACGACAACAACAAAATTGTAACGTCACCCCAATTGAAAACTAGCTAACAAACCTACTACAATTTGGTGTTGTTCTTGAGCTAAAATTACATGAAGGGCACACTTGCGCACAAATTCAGACATTACATTTGGTTACAAGGTCCACTGAACTTTCGTAACACCAATTCTTAATTCTTTACCGCTTCTTATTAATTATTAACCGGAGGTTAAAACTACTACAATTGGTTGGGTTTTGAGCTAAAATTGCATGAAGGGGCACGATTGGGCACACATTCAAACATTACATTTTGTTACAAGGTACGCTGAACTTTCATAGCACCAATTCTTGTGAAAATCATTTTCACAAGACGTTTAACGGGTCACAATATCACACAAAATGCAAGCTTATTTTCTACAGTCGTAGCTCTACAAAGGAACGACGGATTTTGATGGGGTGTTCGGCATTTTCTGAAGGAATTTCTCCTCTGTTGGCATCAACTTTCACCGAAACCATGGAAACTGAGTGTACTACGCATGTTACAAAGACCCCTACAGCACGGGGTAACAACATCCGGGGTGGGTGGTGATGGTGGTAGTAGTTGAGTAGAAGCAGTTATATTATTATTTAAAATATACAAAACATCTTCCGATTATCCCGATATTACAACATTGAAATCAACAACTTTTATTCACCGTAAAATCATCATTTAACCCCACGGTCGCCATTGGCTGGCCAATTGTAACTGCGATTTAACTTCATTTATAAGGCTATTCACTCCTTTCTATTTGTATTATTTTAAATGAAAACATAACACTGGCATTATCTGCGACATTCGCAGCACTTGAAACATCTACAATTGAAGCCTTGAAAGGTTGGCGAGAAAGGTAAATATTTAAAGCATTTCGTTTTTTTAACGAACTCATTTCCAAACGGCAGGTCATAACACTTGAGCAAGTGCTTTCTGACCTCAGCACCTTCATCACTAGTTCCAAAAAGTTGACGCCATTCTTTCATCCCACGGTCCTCATCCGAACCTGAACAATAATTGAAACAAAAGAAACATTTTCACATTGAAAAATAACCGAGCAAATCAAATCGTTTAAAATCGCATATAGATGATAAAATAAGGTGAGAGAATTATGAGAAGACTCGAATACATGGATAAATTTCTTAGCATTGTCTGCATCCAGGTATCTACCTACAGTCTTGTGCGAAATTGTTGGGACTCTTTGTCATAATGACCCTTTCCACGCTCCCCTATATCAATGTTGGCTGATATTGGTACCTGTGAGTGATGGTGCTGTATGTTGCCTCAACATTGCTGGGCGGGGCGGGAGGGGAGGTAACAAAGGTAACTAAATGGTAACATCAAAGCAAGCATGTGCTAACAAAATACTCCACTCATAGGTAGTAAAAGCGGGATCAGGAAGCTGATTGTCCCAACGAATTTTGCACAAGATTGTAGCTTGCCAACTTTTTGAATAGCGAACAAGGCACTGCGGCAACATCTATTTATGCGGCTAGTCATTGTCAGTTGTCTTTGAACAATAGCTCCAGGATCACGAACTTCCCTGCGCTTTGAGATCCTAACATCTCCAACACATAGAGTGATATCTGCTACATTTCTGGCATAGTGGGATTTAATATAAAATATCTCAATCTTGGTGTCATTTAGCATTATTTTGTTCTTATCGGGGTGGGGTCATTTTTCTGTCATAACTGTGCGGAAACGAACAACCGTTTGCTGTACATAAATTTGACAGTAACGAGTACTCTTTGATTGCCTTGTATTTTTGCACCACAAAATGTGCGCGTAGTTTAAATAAGGCGCACTAAACCGCGAGCATACATGGAGTGATGACCGTATGACACAAAACACCATAGAAAATATATGCGCTATTTATTTTATCTACTCGTACATCGTTGGTGCATTCCTATCCCACAATGCATAGGAATTTCGGTAAAAAATGATTTCCGGTAGGAAACCCAGGATCCACGTATTCACCAAGCAACTTGCAAAGGAAATAATGGATTTTATGCTTTGCACACGATTTCTGATTGGTAAATACTCTTTTAATCCTCAACATCGTATTACAACTCCACATGTGGGCCCTGTACCGGAATGTGGAATTATTTATTCGTTGATTAATTTAACTTAGTACTTCAATGGTCTTAAACGCCTCTTACCTGGAATCGTGTTATCCAAAACAAAAGCCACCAGTCCACCAACAAACATGCTGGTGCTTAATAACACGGTAACGATACTGTCAAACACCTCCGCACCTTGTGTAAAATTGGCAATAAAAAGCTAATATATTAGTAATTATAATCTAAAGTTGAATTTTATTATGATCACGACCATATCACCATAATGAATTGCCGACACGATTGAAAAATGTGGCAACGCAGCAGAGATTTTATCATTCAAGTTAATTGTCAAAATGTAAACAATTACGCCCTTAACGATTTTGCTTAAATATTCTAGTTTTTAATACAGTCATATTCGTATTGAATGTTATTGTAGCAAAGTCCCCGGTAACTAAAATCAGCATAATTTTCATAGAAAGACGAATTTTTAAAGGTACCGCGATCATGATATTTTTCGACAATTCTTACAAACCGGCTACAGAATTCCCTAACATGTGATCCTTAAAATATCTTTGTACTTCCGAAAGGTTATGTCAGTGCTACATCAATATTTTCATTTTAACCACACATTGACCTTTAGCGATAAACAATGAGGAAGATAGGCGACAATGTTATTCTTGTCATTTTGTTGCCAAAAATTGCAGCACAAAATACACGTCTTCGTAGTGTATATTATAGAGAACTTATCACAAAAGGTTTATTAGTGGGTTTCAATTTCGAACCCCAACGGTTTATGAGCGAAAATTAAGATATCTTGTGACTTTCATTGGTTGCCCTTAAAAGTTTGAAAGTGGTTCCGCGTGTTTTGAAATGACTTTTACCTGTATTAACGAATCCCTGATTCTCCGGCATTTTCATCCAATATGGCAAAGCAAGTCCCGTAAAGAGAGCCGTACCAAGTACAAAGAGATTACGCGACGAATTGAGATTTACAAATTGCACGTTTGAGATTCCAACCGCTGCGACCATTCCTGAAATGGCAAAAACATATGGAAATTAAAGTAGAAATATTTTCAAAATCTTGCTTTATTTGAAATCAATGATTATAACAGCACTTACCAAACATGATAAAGAACATTCCGCCAACGATAGGATCGGGAATGGTGACAAAAAGGGCACCAAATTTAGCGAAGGTTCCCATTATCATCATAAAGAGACCGCCAATCTGCACAACCCGTCTACTTCCAACCTAACGAAATAGAAGAGGGGATATGTGGAAACCAAAGTTGTTTTCAGAACTTTTACAACAGATTTTAAATTGATGATATACACACTTTCATATTTAATAAATAACATGAGGTAGCAAACGGGAGAGCAGGTACTGGCTCTTTCCCCACTTTGCACCAATGAAGTCCCATGTTGGATCTCCAGGTTGATTAAAAAAATACCGTGCATTAGTTTTCAGCCCAAACTTGCTTTCGCTGGTTTTCCAGAACTGGGTTTCCGTTCCTTCCTTACATATCTAATGTTGTAATAATTTACAGCCTGTAACATGTTCGAATTTGATGTATATAAGAATGATTAATGTAAGGCGCTCTCTGCTACGTGGAGCTCCATATAAATGTTTTAATAATAAGTCTTCATATAATGTTTTAATAAATGTTTTAATAATAAGTCAAGTCTAAACGAACGTTTTTGCAACTATGCAATTTAAATGTAGACTCACAGGAGTAGTGACGTCATGGCAACTAATGTTCGTATCGTGATCTTGAAAGGCCTTTAGTGCTTCGTTTACATTATACTAGGTTATGGGCTGCATCGAGCAACGCATAATCTATGCATAACGTTGCATGAACTTGAAACAACATAAAGAGACACGAGGACATTTCCAGAAGGAATTAGCGCCCCAATTTTTTTCGAATCCGATTTTTTTTTTGCATATTTGGAATGTATTAGATCACACCTGAAGCTAATAAGCAAAATACGCCGACGTTATGTAATAAGTTGATCATGCTTTTTGTATTTTCTGTCGTGCACGACAAAAACTCAAAGCATATTTTTCTATGGGGACGATTACGGTAGCAGGCAAGTTCAAAACATATTTTTTTTTCTTTTGTTCTTGTTTGACCAATAAACCTTCGAAACGTTCTTGCTAGAGAAATTCGTATCCTAAAAAAATCTGTCCATTTAACTTAATTTCGTTGTCTCCGTCCAAAATGCTTTTAAAAACCACACAGATGGGTCACACTATGAAAAAGAATTGATACAATCATTAGTCTCAAATTCTATTTGGATATATCTACCTTTCTGAACCCTCAACATCAGCAGTTTTAGCGCATTATCTAATTCCGGTTATCTCGTGATAAGGAATATCGTAACGTAAAAACGCTGTTTAAGTACCTGCCCCAATACGTGTAATTATTTCGCTCTTCAAATCTAGTTTGTGAAAGAATTGTTCGAGTTCTGATGTTATTTTGGTAGGTTATTCATCATAGTGTCTCTTCTTCTCTTCTCTTCCTTCTTTCCCTCCATTCCTTATCGCCCGACTTTGCTCTAGACTTGTTTCGAGGCATGCGTTAAAGAGGAGCTTCAAGCCGCATTAAAATCAGAACTGCGTATAATATTTGTTTGAACATATTCTGTAAGTAGCAGAAATTGTCGCAATTTGAATTAAATTTGGAAAGATTTGTCAGCAGTCATTTTCTTATATTCATAAATGTAGGGGAAAATGGTAGGGCCTATATTTGATTCTGATTTTCCGTTCATTCCTTACATATCTAATATTGTAATAATTTACAGCTTGTAATGTGTTTGAATTTGATGTTTATAAAAATGTTTAATGTAAGGCGCTCTCTGCTACGTAGAGCTCCATAAATGTTTTTTAATAATAAGTATTCATTGAGGCCCGTATTCCAAAAACTTGTTTTACTAAACGCGATTTTAGCTTAAAAATTGCCGTAATTTAAAATTGCGTGTAAGCAAAATGCGTTTAAATATTTTTAACCATTTGCTTACTTAAACAGAATCTTTAAACACGAGTAACATCGTCTTTATTTAAAGACGCTAATATGAGCGTACAAAAGATCCCCCTCTTGCCCCCTGAAAAATTAGTGATTTACATAGGCCGTATACTATACTAACAAATTTTAATATATGCTTGCCCCCGATGAAAATGTATGTGCCACCCCCTTTGCCCCCCTGAAAAAAAAAAGCTGGTTACGCCATAGCTTGACGAAAACACACATTAAACCACTTCTTAAACTAGCCCCATATACCTAGTTTAAATTTAAATGCATTTTAGCGGAGTTCAAATTGAAAACATTAACATTTTGGTAGGTTATTCATCAAGGTGTTCTCTTCTCTCGACTTCATCACGACTTGATTTCGAGTATGGGTTTAACGAGACTTAACCGCCATTAAAATCAGAACGCTGATAATATTTGTTTTAACATAATCTGTAAGTAGCAGAAATTGTCGCAATTTGAATTAAATTTGGAAAGATTTGCCAGCAGTCAAATTTAGGGGAAAATGGTACATTTGATTCTAATTTTGATTTGCAAAAAGAATTTTAATCGAGAGTATGCGCAATACCGGTTAATTCCATTGAAAAGAATCGGAATGCGCAATTATTGTAAGTACGTGAGTGCAGTTAAGTGCATCATGGCCGTTCCGATTATTTGGACCAGGAGTTTATTAAAAATCAGAATTTTCTTAATTATAGTCAGAGACAGAATTACATTCGGGATGTTGCGTCTGACTTCAGGGCTAATGCGTATTGTGATTGGTTGCGAGTACAGCATATCTGGTGTGGTGTGATTAACATGTTATTAGACGCGACATTGCAGGTCCAATTTTGGGTTAGGCTTCAAAGCTCAACCCCGGTTGACCCGGGGTTCATGGCGGTTGAACTGTGTTTAGAACATAGAGATAGAGAAATAAAAGGATATAGGTCGGACGGCCATCTTGAATCAGCGAGCTCACCGGTGGACGCTTAGATGTTTACCGCCCAAGCCCATTATTACACCTAAAACTTACGGCACGGAAAAATGCACGTTCTCGTTGATTTCGCCAGGCGCCAGGCAACCCTCATTTGTAAAACGATCCTTTTACATCCAAGAACATTGTCGGGCATGTGGTTTATGCAGAAAGTTCATCGTCGCAAAGATCGGGCACGGTGTTTTTTTGCAGATTTTAATGGCGTCCAAAATAGCATGGGCTTTAGCATGTTCGTAGTTGCTATGACGAGTATGACGTATTTAACACAGTAGTAGTGCACAGTTGTAATATGGAACTTTGACTTCGGTAAGTGCGAAAACAGCGTCCGCCTGCTCGTTCGTTTGTAGTATTGGTAATCAGCGAAAATAAGCGTGTACGTGCCCATTCTAAAGAATTAACCGGGAACCGTCCAGAGGCCTTGGTTTAGAATGATAAAAACCACAATCTTGTTCATAAGTCCTTAGAACACTTGTTAATATTGGAAGCTATGCAAGCGATGTAGGTTTGAAGCGCATTGTCACTATAATCCCTCCCCCGTCCCTTCCCATGGCAGTGTTGAAAAAAAATGCAACGAGATTGATCAAGTGTATCGTGCTTATACAACAATGAACAAGATTGCAGTTCCAACCGGACACAACTGGGCGGAACTGGTGAGCAACTGCAGGTGGTCGAGTTTTGCAGCGGTTCCTTCCAAACACAGGTAATCTATTAGTGCTCGATATCTTGCGTCAATTCAAGCATGACAATTGCTGCATGCCCTTCAATCAGAGGTAAGCGTTCGTCTTGAACATGAATCATGGTTGGAATTTCTGCCCGCCACTGCCTGCCAAAACTTAAGAGACAGAGTTGTCTGTACCAACCTTTGTAAGCCCAATAGCACCAATATTGTCTCCATATGTAGTTGTACCGTTTCCAGATCCCCACGCCCCGGCGAGCAAACAGGCAACGCCTTCGATCATTATGCCACGATTGACAGCGTGCATTGGAGGTGGTGGAGCCCCCAGCCATCCTTGCACACGCAAAATAATCTCCAATAGACTCCACAACTGAGGCAAGTACACCAGCTATCATACCGAAAACACCAGCTACACTGACTGTTGGGGTTCCCCACTGACCTGCACAAGAAAATACACAATGTACAAGGGAGAAAACACTTTAAAGAAAGAGAAAGGAAGACAGACAGTCAGACAGGCGGATAACTAGATAAACAACAGGCCACTAGGCAGGCATAGACATTCCACGACAAATGGACAGAAAGAAAATGGAGGAAGAGGAGAAACAGCGAACACATAAGAGATTGAAGAGATAGAAAGGCGAGAGAAACACAGATGAGAGCTTGAGAGAGATTTCTGGAGGTCCGCATTAACACTAAGTGCCTAAGGGGATCCATGGTACGCCCGATTTATTTTTCGGCAATTTCTCACTCGTAAAAAAAAAAAAAAAATCGAACGCTATTTTTGTAATTGTCTAACCTTTCAACCGAATCTCTAAATGTTCTTCAAACATCCAAACAAAAAAAGCAAGTAACGTACCTGGATATGGTAGTCTGAACCACTGCGACTTCTCAAGTACATCTGAACGAATATCTGTTCTGGCTCCATATCCATATGTTTCTTCGTCGCTCGGGAAAACTCCGCAGATTGTAAGGATGTAGGCAAAGAACCACGCAATTAATATCACCAAAATTACCTTAACATCACAGGAAGTCATTTGTATAGATAATTACATGCAACATCACTTTGAAGATATTAGTAACCTAGGGTTTCAAATCTAATCTATGCATAGAATAATGCACGCATACAGTGCATTCGTAGATATAATTGTACTCACTAATACATTAATATGCATTAGCGGAGTCACGGTAAGCACGAGCACTTTGCGTATAGAAATTAAATGTGTGCTACTGTATTTTTTTGGATAACGCATTACCTGTATACTACATCTTACCATTTGTCGAAATCATTTAGAGGCCATTTCAATTTATGAGTCTTTTTTCAAACGCATTTAATTTAATTACTTTGAAATAAATAATAAATGATTTTATTTAATTCAAATAAAATTTCAAACAAAACTACATACCGGATAAAATTTGAATACGGGATATCTGATAACATGACATTTTTGTGAAGGTGAAAATCCCAAGCATGGCAACGCAAAACTGCCGATGTACTGGGAGAAAATCACCATCAAGACTATAGTGCTGTAAGGAAAATAAAACAATTTAAAATTTGCGATCAGATATTTTGTGAGAGTGAATGGGCCCTGACCATTTATGGGATGTAGGTCCGATTAGAAAAAGTAGTACGCATGTCAATGGTGTTGCTTCTATTGCCCTCTTGAACTGCTTTGATTTCCATTAATTTTTGTGAACGCAATGTATACTACATCACCATCAGCTATCACCTGGGCCCTTTCTTGTTGATGTAGTCATTTAGTGACTTTAGATCACTGGTGACTTCAGCAGTCTTTACGGAATAAAAATTGCTGAATTGGAGAAGGTGACCCTGTGTCGCTAAATGGCCACACCGCTTTCTTGTCACATCTGTCATGCTTTGAAACTGGTGATTTCCGTAACCTGACCAGGTTTACCTGACAAGGTTTCGGAAATACGTGAATTCAACAACCTATTCAACAACCTATACAGCTTTATTCCGTCAAGATTGTTGAATTCGTAAACCTAGTCAGGTAACGGAAACACCCCCTTGAAACGGCAGCAAAATTCGAAACAATTTTATTTGAAGTTTGTGTCAAGTAATGGCTATAAGAGAATCATCAACAGTGGGAGAAATATTACCTTTCATCTCCTCCTTTAAAAGTAAGGATTTGTAGGTTAAGTGTGCCACGTAAGATTAGAATGTCACTCTAGTCTCTAGTGTTACACTTAATGTGCTTCATTCCGTAAACATCACTTGTTGTTACCAAAGACTAGTAGAGAGTATTCCGAGGTTAGAGTGTCTTATGTGTAACACCAACCATGGGAGGGCGAGTTGGTGTAGCGGTCGAGTCGCCCACCTTTTTACCAATGCAGCTCGGTTGGCGGTTGACCCGGGGTCCTATGTGAATTTGGTTGCCGATTCATACTCGTCCTCAATAGGTTTTCTCCGAGAACTTCGGTTTCCTCCTGTATCTAAAATCAGACTTCTTCCCATAAATCTTTCCCTGCTGTTCTGGAGGCGTCCCTTAAATTAACTACTCATAACAATACTGGGTTCAGCCAGGCGCAATGCCGAATGTTATAAATGAGCTGACATCAGGCAAAGGTCGACAGGCAAAGCATTTGTCGACAGGTAAAACCACAAGCGTAAATTTTGCAAAGATAACAATACTCACAAAAATGCCATTCCCCAATGAACACTGGCGAAATCTGCTGCTAGTGGGAAAAGAGACAAACTGACGAGAGCAATAGTAGGCGCTATGGACAATGGACCGATGTAATGTAGCATTAATCCTAGTATTCCACTACATCCAATGAAAATCTGAAAGCACGATGCAACTATGATGACGCCCTGGATTTCACGCATGTTTTTTTTTTTTTTTTTTTTAGAGCTGGAAATGCTACGTTTATGTCCGTCCATGATGAAATAGTGCCACCTCGAGAAAATAACCTCCAACTTGACTTGCCCGAACTATTAAAACAACTAATGGATGAGCGTAGACACGTACATGACGCTATTTCCCGGCTATTTCACATTGGAAGGCCGTTTCCAGCAGCCGTTGAATTGTTATCGGGGATCCCCGATAATAATTATTCTAGTACAAAATTCCTTCGTTTGTGACACATAGATATTTTCGAGCTTAACCATTCACAAGTATAGTTTACTAGCCAGTTACCAATGCAACCGTGTAAAAATCTCCAAATTTTTGAAAAATTGGGGGCGCCCTTCAAAAAAATGTGCTAATATTGCTTTAAATTAACTACTCATAACAATACTGGGTTCAGCCAGGCGCAATGCCGAATGTTATAAATGAGCTGACATCAGGCAAAGGTCGACAGGCAAAAGCATTTGTCGACAGGTAAAACCACAAGCGTAAATTTTGCAAAGATAACAATACTCACAAAAATGCCATTCCCCAATGAACACTGGCGAAATCTGCAGCTAGTGGGAAAAGAGACAAACTGACGAGAGCAATAGTAGGCGCTATGGACAATGGACCGATGTAATGTAGCATTAATCCTAGTATTCCACTAAATCCAATGAAAATCTGAAAGCACGATGCAACTATGATGACGCCCTGGATTTCACGCATGCGACTTTGCCACTCTTCTCTTAGCTCTGCTCTTTCAATGGTGGTAGCATTTTCTTTTGACACTAGAAAATAGTAGGGTATAAATGAGAATCCCATTCTAGAAGTTTGGGGAAGAAGGTTTGAGATTGTTTGCTATAGTTGAAGGGTGCTGAATCAGAATTTTTGGGTTCCAACTCTGGGAAACTGTGGGGCAACTTTGTAAACTAAAGGGGGTAAAATTAGTACAAGGGTAAAATTTGAAATCAAAGTCTAAATGTGTTCCAATGTACACAATGTATTTTTTCCATTATAAGGATTGAAAAAAAGGGATAGTTGTCTAGGTTCTGACCTTTAGTTAAACAGGTACAGCCCTTTAAAGGTTCAAGGGGTAAACCTTACACAGTGCTCCGATTTTGTTGAAACCGGTGTAAATTGTTCTCGTCTTGCTTCATTTTACAATGTTGGATGTGGTTTCGTAATAGTGGGCCCCCCCCCCCAAAATGTACCAATGGTCCTTATAGTCTATCGGGGGTCACCAAAACTTGACCTCAAATTGTATACAGAGCTGTCACCCAAAAAAAAATAAAATGAATTTCTTGCCAGTATCCAGAACAATAAAAGTTGACACCAGTTGTAAACAAAAATCGTATGTTTTTGCCCCATGTGACCTTGAACCTTATCAGCGCTGTAGCCGTGTTAAAGGTCAAGAACCAAGACACAAAATACCTGTTATCTTTTTATTTGGTGCCACATTGAAAACACATTTTGGACTTGATTTCAAAATTTACCCCCTGTATTAATTTTACCCCCTTATTTTACAAATTTCCCCACATTTCCAAGAGGTAGGACCAAAAAATAATGATTCAGCAACTTTCAAAATATAGAAAAAACTCTTCCAAACCTTCTTCCCAAACTTCTAGAAGGGATTCTCATTTATAAGCCACTACTAAAAAGAATGGTTATAAAAGTAATAGTGGTTAATGACGTGTTAAATCACTGTAATGCGCACACAAAGACGATTCACTCGCCTCTAACAATAAAACAATCACTACACGCACAACCCACACCACACACCAACTATACGCACTCAAACTTCAGACATCTAGCTGAATGAATGAGATTCGATTGTGCTTTCGCTTGGGATGCTTGGACAGCGACTATAATCTGAACAATCCATTCTAGCCACCCCCACACTTGTTGCTCACCATATCAGTACCAAGTAGCATAACTTATTTCGAATTATATTTTACCACTTCGGTAAGTCTCGCGGAAAAAAGATATGACAACAATACATACTGGTACAGACAGCTTAATTAACACAGCTAAACACTCACGCAAAGATACCCACTCACATACACAGACCATACACAGAAAACATGACTTGAGAGAGGGGGCGTACAAGGGCCTCTTAAAGAAAGAATCGTAATAGCGGGTATCAGAACGGAGCAGTCGCTCCTGGAACGATTGTAACTGTGCAAAATGAAGAGAAAAAAAAAGGTACGGATTAGATAAGGTTTGAAACGGGATTGAAATTGGACTATGTTTCCTTAGTGTTTTATCTTTTCATTAGTCATATTACTAATTATCAAGGGTCAAGTAAAAATCACTTTCTATATAAAGGTCAGGCCCTGCTGTCCAATCAGCGTGAAGGCCGCCACAAAGGTCATGTTCTTGTCAATCAGCGCGATGGCCCACTGCCGATTAGCATGATTCAGCTAGCATGGGCAGTGGTTTGCAGATTTAAAAATAAAAGAAAAATTATTAATGTTAAATAAAAGAATTACGTTCAGATACAATACCATTCATTTAATAGCGAGTTGGTCGTCTGAAGGTTCAACCTAAGGTTTGCCAGACAGAATTGGAAGTTAATCTGCAGGCATCATCAAAAGGTTAGCAACTTTCAAGGTCTCATGAATTTGAATCATTCAGAACTCACTGTGTGTATATAGGTGAAGCGTATTCAGAATTTGAGTATGCCAAAGCAACAGTTACCGTGTGCAAAGGGTAAAGGATGCACCCCATCCAGTCCATGCGAACCTACAATCTTGTGCACAATTCGTGGCGGAAGGTGAGTTTCCTGACCCTCGTTTTACTACCTGAGTGGAGTATTTTGTTAGCACATGCTTTCTCTGAGGTTAACATTGATTTATTTAGCTTTGTTACCTCCCCTCCCGCCCCCACCAAGCAATGTTGAGGCAAACATACAGCACTACCACTCACAGGTACCAATATCAGCCAATATTGATTTAGGGGAGCGGGGAAAGGGTCATAATGACAAAGTGTCCCAACAAGATTGTAGCTCTGCGGAGGTTGACACAAGACTTGAGTCTTGGATGGAAAGTAAGACTGTGGTCAATTGTGACGCCAAGATACTTCGGTGTTGGATCGTGTAAGAGTTTTCACCATCTAGAGTGATATTGAGTTATCTTTTACGATTCCAAGGTGGAAACCATGCAGGAGCTGACATGTGGGGCTTAAATGACAGAATAAACATGCGTTGATAAACCCGTATGTGTTTGCATTTTTGTTCATTTCCCGCTACACTTTTCTTTAACCTTTGTTTATAATTTGAATTACCTGCAACCAAATGTTGTCTGAAGCAGCGTCGCTAAACCGGATACAAAGAAGATAGTACCAATGACCTCTCCTAGTGCAACCAGATCCTTGTCGATACACAGCGATTTGGAGAGGAAAAGCGGTATGGAAAGAGTAGACCCGAACATGGTTAGGTAGTGCTGAAACAAAAATCACAAATTGTGCAATGTTTTGCATTTAGAAAATCTTTATATCTTAAAGGTTTTACATTATTATCATGTTCCACAAGTATTGTTGCGGGTATTGTGAGGACAATGCTGCGCCATTCGTATTCTTAACGCACAAAAGCCCATACTGTTATGGTGTTTTCAGCACAGAAATTATAGTAGCTACCCTTTCCACCCTGGTAGATTCCGTATATCCCTTAACCAGGGGGTTGAAGTAACCCAGATTCGTTTCAGAAGTTTCATTGTTTCAGCGCAGTGAAGCCAAACCATTGCTGAAGCTAGGGAGATATATATGCAATTCTGGCCGGAACCTGCCCTTGATTTCTAGACATAATGTCTCGCCTCTCGACTGTTTTTTTTAATGAAATTGTAACCAGATATCATCTGGTCTGCATGTCACAAGAGGCCAATCGTAACCGCTAAATCCTTGGTGTGCGAGGCCCGGGAAATTACCTTGTACGGATCCGGGTAAAGGGATATAGGTCATAACACATAACCCCTAAGCCAGTGGTTTTTGAGGTTGCATAACCTAAGACTAGGCTTGTTTGGGCTCGTGCATTGTCATGCTGATTCATAATGAGATTAAAATAGCAGACCAACCGATTTCTTGGGGTTTCATTTGCAGCGTGTTTCTTGAGCTGCATGTAAAATCAATTAACTAGTCTAGATATCTTACCGAAATATATTTTGACGGAATTTAACACGTTAAGTTAAAAATTAACACCTTTTACTTCGGTACCTTCGTCTGCCTACATTATCCAACCACTACCCTACCTGGAAACCAAGTATTACTGCAGTATACCAAGGCGGCACCTCTTCTATTGTATAGGACATGTCACCTCTCAAAGTCTGCAATATTTTATCGGCCTCTTCTTTTGGTTTATTAGCAGCCAATGTTGTTTCGCTTTCATTGCCGTTTACCAAATGTTCCTTCTGTTGTTCCGTTGTATCTCCCTCCTGCCATAAGCAAATAGTTAATTGTTTTACGTCCTTTGCACAATTAACTAATAGACTAAAGTTGTAATTGTTGATTGAATATTAAATTATATTTTTAAGATTTCGTGAATGAAAAGATTCTAAATCCATTTGCGTCTAACAGAGTTCTCTTGTAAGAATAAATATCAGTGTACATTACAATCTATTCTATTTGGGCCAATTTCAAAACCAGTTCAAACATTTTCTGTGTAAGGAAACTGAGACTCCCCCGTTAGATTGAGATGAAGTGTGATAGCTACCATGTCAACCGTGAATATACCGTTACCTGGTAGACGAAGCTATAACACTTAAGTGAATAAGAGGGGGGGGGGGGTTCACGTGGACCCAACATTTTGTTTTTCTTGCGCAATTTTTTAACGGTAAATTATTTTGCCCAAAATTTTATGTAATGCCTAAATATCAGTTGCGCATATTTTGGTGGAATAAATTTCAAATCGGCCATGGCGTTATTATACTAATTAGCAAAATTAAGCATTTTGGTGGTGCTATTCGAAATAGTGTTGTAAAATCGTTTTTTCGACGGCCATTTTGTGCTGATCGTTCAAAGTCCTTATTGATTTTATAATGAAGTACATTTTGTCTGATGTAGTCAGCATAGTCTAAGAAAGAAAACATATTAAATGCGTAATACATTGACAAAGTGCAAAAATAATATTCCATTTAAAGATGGTTATTGCACTCTGAAAATAACGTGTGCCCTGTAGTGAACTGTACTTTGTCGTTTTTCACACATTTCCACGCCTTTGCATTATCCGACGAAGTGTGACAAGCGCATCCGGGATTGATGACTTGAACAACGGATAAACATAATGACCATCCGTCCAAATTTCTTTTCGTACCTGGCAGCGGATTACATTCACTGGCATTAGTAGTACCAGGTAGACTTGGTAAAGAGACTCAGTTCACGCACGGTCAGATTAGGCTCCCTTAATAATTTCTTTCGTCCCATCAATGTTGATTCCAGTTATGATTAAATCAATCTCAAATTTCAGTTCCATTGATAATATGATCCGTTTTCAATGGATTTCAAAATCAAACTGGCCTTTGAATTCTCTAGCAAGGATTATTACCCCGCGATCCTCCAATCAGAATGAGAGCATACTTCGAATTCAAAATATAATGAACTGATCTGACTAGAGATTGCTGAGAGACGGCGCTATACCGTATTGCCAATAAACAATCAGTCTCGGCAGTGTTTCCTTAAATTAAAATCTAGAATCGGTATTTTTATGTTCTGAGGAATTAACATATCATATCTTGACAGATGTTCTATAAACACTAACAGATGAGCCTTGTGCAAAAAATAATCTGAAGTTTATATATTGATACAATTTATTATAATATTTATCAAACTGATTGGCTTAAGAATTTGGAATTCTTTAGTCCTTTATATATCCTCTTGAAAATGTCCATGATGGTGTCAAAATGTCCAGAATTAAAGAAACGTTGCAGTTCAACAAGATATCTCCAAACAAATGACAGCATGCAGTGTGAAAGTTCCACAATATAAATAGGACTCTTTTTCAGTAAATGTATTTCCTTTTTCTGAGCATTCCTGAAGAAAACATTGTCCAGTAGTTCAAAACGAAGACGACACAATATTTTTTGCAGTATGACAATTCAGAATGCCAAATATTTCCACAAATGTCCACTTTTCGGACAACTAAAGCGAACCATTTTGATTCCAAAAACTTAAGCTCTTTTAGCTTCAACGACGACAGCAAACTAAATTACTAAACTTGAGCTCATGTGGTAGCATATTAATTAATCCTGGTAGTAATTCTGCTCTAATCTACCAAGTCTGCTGATCAAACTATTGGCGAATTCCTAAAACTTCGGATGCACTTATATACTAGAAGCAATAGCTATTACAGCAGCATCATTCATAAACATAGCCTTAACACTAAAAGTGCATTTAAGGTCTTCTGCACTCCCGTTGGTGCATAAGGGGGGGGGGCAGTGTGGACCCCTCTCTGAAAACCACTTGCCATTGGAAATTTTGTACCAAAAACTCTAGTCATGATAGGGTACATCAACACGACCACATAACAGGAAAAAAAATGAAAATCGATTGTACAGATTCAAAATGGCGGCCCCAAAACCCAGGTTTGAAACGCGCACCAAATTCTCCCGCCCAAAAATGAAAAACCACTTTTCCGAAGGACTTTTTTCCATAAAATCCGACTCATAATAGTAGGGCATCAATACAAAACATTGCTGAAATAAAAAATCAAAAAAAGTTATTCTGGTGCGATTTTATGGGCAAAACAAATTTTAGCAAGAGTTCCATATGTACCCCCTTTGATGTTGTACATGTAACAAATTAGTTTTTATTTTTGGCCTTAGGGTTAGCGGTTTTGTTAGTGTAGGCCATAAATAAATATAATTTGTTTCCTGTAGAATTTGAAAGGGGGGGGGGGCACATATGGAACTCTTTCCCAAATTTTGAGAAGCGCTCCAAAAATGCCTTTTTATGCTAATGAGTATAAAACGCCATGACTGATTTGATTTTTTCCCCACCAAATATGTACAACTGATATTACATAGAATCTTGGACAAAAATAATTAGCGTTAAAACATGGCACGCGAAAAACGAAATCCTGGGTCCACATGGACCCCCCTTAAATTGTTAAATTGTCACATTTGATCTCACATTATTGACAAAAACCAGTTTTTCGATTCGTCAATTTAAAAGGTTTATCAAATTCGATAGGCAAAGTCAAACTCATTTTTTAAGCATTTGTATGTAGATACTTACTTGTAATTCAATTGCCACATCGGAATTATTCTCAACAGGGATTTCCATGATTTCTTGTGCGTCCTATAATTAAAGAATAAAAAAAGAGAAATTGAAATACGGATAATTCTAAATAAGACATACGTCGTTGACCGGTATTGCTGCTGGAACCACTATTTATATAAAAATAATTCATGTGTAACTATCCAATCGTGAGCAGTGGACGCTATCATAGTCAGTTGCATTATGCGGGTTGTGATTTTCTATTAAAGACATTGCCCACACGGATATGATTTTATGCAAATTGATCAATTTAGGAAGCAAGTAGGTATGCGAACAATGGACAGAAAATCACTGATGTTGGTTTTAATATCAATTGTCCGTCAGCTTAAATTCATAACTGTAATTTTATAATTTGCAAATAACTTTTAAGCACCCAAAAGACAAGCTGAACATGGTGTGCACAATTCACAGGCCAAGAACATAGTGTCGCGCATAACTGCGGAACGAAATCTTGTTTTTGCCCTGAATAAAATGTTTAAACATGTTAGTATTGATTTAAATAGGCAATTGATTTCCATATTACTAAATATGGAAAAATGACTTAATTTTAATGATAAAATAAGCTTTGTTGCAAATAACATTGACGACATGACATACAGCTGAACACCGTTACGTCCGGGTTACGTCCAAAACCCATTTTGGAATACACTATTCACATGGTTCAAGTTTTTCATACCTAAATAGGCATTTAACTGAATGTTTCAATAAATTCCACTAATTTACATTAACACTAATTTACGTTTACCATCAGTATTAAATCGGCAATGTTAAGGCAGATTATTGTGCGCTAGCTGCCGCAGTGTTCAACAAGGAGCACCAGGAAGGGCGGGAGACATATGCAAGATTGGTTACAAACAACAAGGTGGTTCTCGGACGAGTCATAACGTATTGGTCACAGCGTGTTTCTTTCTAAGCAACGCGTTGCTTTCAGCACAACACATTGCTTTGCTAACACAAACCAATCACATAATTGAAAAAATGCATTGCATGTGAAAGTAACGTTTTTTAGACAGCACATAACGAGTTGCTTTCATTAGCAACGCGTTGCTTTCATCAGGTATGTATATTTTGCATTAGTGCTCAATATTTCATCAAAATGCTTGCACCGCGATATGTTTAAATGAATTGGGTTCCATCATTGTAGGATTACCATACGCAATAAACAGCGCCAACACGCGGCGTTTGTCCTTATGAGTTGAACGTCAGGTAGCCGTTACTAGAACGGCACGATGGAGAAGTAGGCGTTGACTTTGGCGTTTTGAATCGCCGCAACTGTCCCTATTAACGGCAAATTAACTGCGTCACTATTCGTATGCATAACAGTAAGTGTACAAGACCAATTTTATACCGGGGACATCCCATAGTTGCGGAAGGCACAAGTTGATAAAGCTGCATTAGGTAGAATAGCAGATCCATTTAAAGGGGATAACATGATTTAAGAATATACAAATTCGTCGTGATAGAATGGTCTTAATCCAAAACCCCATCTGTACAGTTTTGCACCGATATTTCAATCCCAGGGTTTCATCCGTTTTGAGGTGAGAGCTACAAGCGTGATCTAGTAAGCCCTGTCTGTGTCAAAAAACAAATATTGGTTGACCAAAATGGAGTACACTTTTCCTCGTATCTTCCAAAGCAAATATCCCTTAGACCTAAGATTCCACAGGGTAAATGAGAAAAACAGTAACTTTCTTCAGAGGTCAAAATTTTGATCACTTCGGTAAAAGCTGGGCTCCTGGGGACGAGGCTATTAGCGATTGGGCCATGGCCCTTTAACCCCCGACCACTTGAACATTTAGTGTAACCCCAATTTTTTTGGAGGACAGTTTCGAATGAGTCATTACCTTTCCTTTCCAGATAAATTTTCAGTCAATGGTTTCACACCGGAAGTGGAATGTATCAGTTTCGATGACGCAGTGCGAAAAGTTACATTGTTAGCAAAAGCAGACATAAAATAGACATATTGCAATAAAGGATTTTGAATTGCTTGGTATTGAACTAAAAAGTATTATGTGAAAAAAATGGGTGCACCGGCATATTTTGAAATGTTTTGTCGTTTACTGAAATATAGTGAAGCGCAACACAGGTTCATGGGACATAGTTCATTTTATGGGCAAAATCCCCACGCATTACTTTTCAAGGTATGAACGTGGGAGAGCGTGGTCTAGTGGTTAGGGTGCTTGCCTGTGGCGCAATTTACCAAACATTCCCGGGTTCGATTCCCGGTCGGGTCACTTGCTGGGATTTTTTCGGGTACGCAATTCTGGATTTGATCTGTGTAACAGCTACTGATTAAATTCAGAATACCGCTCTCCTCCATGGTTCACTTGGAATTGAGCAAATGAATCATGAAAGCATTCCGTCCTTCGGAGGGGGCGTTAAGCCGTCAGTCCCGTGTACAGAGAGTCACAACTGTACATGTACATCGTAGCCAGTGTCGAATAAGAGTAGGGTGAAAACCCCTGACTGTTCCCAATCCGCCCCAGCTTCAAAAAGCGGGCCATGTCAGGCGCGTCCGTATCATGGATACTGGTACACGCGGCCTCGGATCAGTTTCGTTGAATAAATCCTGACACCACCACAAGCCATCACTAATGACTTGTGGATACGCTAAGAAGAAGGTATGATCGTTGAGATTCGTCTTTGGTTACTTTTATTCGTCCAAAGTAATAGCTATTTCGTCCTAACTGCTTTGATTTCTCTTTATTTATTATTTTGTTTTGGTCAAATGATTTAATTTTTCGATCAAACAAATTTGCCATTGTTGTTGTAATCATTGGGTTGTCTTAATGTCTCACTTTTTTAGAATGCTTCATGTTATACAAGCTTTCATTTTTTTTAGCCTTCTTTTTCAGATAAAGTAGAATTTTTTTGTAATACTAGGACTTTTTTGTGAAAAAGAAGTTTTTTTTCCATTTTTTGGGGGGGGGGGGAAGTAATCGAAAATAGTTCACATAAACAAACTTAATATTTACAAAGTGAAATACATACCATAATTTTGTATTTTCGATGATTTTGATCCCCTAAACAATGTAGCGCGTGTATCGCCTGATTTCTCACACAAGCATGATATCCACCTTAGAAAAGAAGTTCCCCCTTGTGTATGATTAAAAAACAACAACAACAACAAAACAAAAACAAAAGGGGCGACCAATGAAGTCTCCCTTCCCAGGGTTTCATAATACTCTTCAGTTTTGAATGTCAACTTCTAAAATGACCTGATTCCTGACTTTTTCATTTGGTAAAATGTGCCATTTTGTAGTATATTCCTACGGAATCGTATTGCATAATTTGTTTCTTTAAAATTTAACTGTAATATAGATTTTCCTCGCCAATTTCATCATTCAAAATTTTGTGAATTTGAATAATTCCTTTATATGGGAATTCAATTTTAAACGAAATCTATTCAATTTCATAACATTATCTCTCAGTTACACTTATCGGCCATTCATTATTTGGGTAAAAAGCAATCAATTTTAATTCCATGAAATGTCAAAAAAGTTCTATACAAATTAAGCAATCTTGCTTGAGGAATTCGTTTGTACTCAGAAAAATTTAGAATTTGAGCAATCAATATCATAACCTGGGTGGTGCTGGTTGCTTCTATCAGATTTTGGCTCAAATTTTGTTCCAGGACCATATTGTCCAGAACCATATTGTCCTGGAACATTATGGTCCTGGGGCTTGAAAGATATCGAAAAATATTCTAAGTCAAATATGCTCCAGGTGTATATTTGATTATGATCCTGGAGCATAAATAATGTTGACCAATATTTTACGTCATATTTGACTATGCTGAATCTTACTATGCTGAATATGCTCCTGGAGTATATTTGAATACACAAATGGTCCAGGAGCATAAAGGAAATATGTTTCTGGAGCAGTGGAGAAATATTTTAAGTCAAATACTGCTCCAGGAGCATATTTGCCATATGCTCCTGGACCATGTGCATTCAAATTTGACTTAGACTATTTCTCCAGATTACTTATGCTCCAGGACCATATGGCCCTTGACCATATGGTCCTGGAGCATAATTTCGGGCCCAAATATCATAGCAGCAGGCGCTGAGCTCTCTGTCGAGTACCATGTAAATTCAGTAATTATTATATTTAAAATTGTTGAGAAATCCGGAAGAACAGAAATTGGACGGTAATTATTGAATACGTTTACATTATATCAAAATTTGAAACAAGGATAATTTTTTCAACTTTAAGCTGATTAGGAAAATGCCACTGGTTATTGATAAATGAAAGATATAAGGGGCCGAAATGATGTTTTAGTGATACCTGTTTTATGTTTATCAAAACATGGCCTGGGTTGAATTTAGTATTGCAGGCTTTTATAATCTCAAGAAAACCAGCAGGTTCAAGAAACAAGAGAGCAATGGTGTTCCATTCTTATTCAAATAATCATAAAATTAACATCGGGTAGGGATCTTTCTTATCAGATCGGTCATTTCTGCAATAGTTATTAATGTCGTCAGGAATTAATTTAAGATCTGAACAGTCATTGTCATCATTTATTGTAAAGGTTGATGGGAGTTTATTTTGGAAGTCACGTTCAAGAAGTCGATTAATAATATTCCATGTTTATGTTCATTAATTTTGTCTGTGTAATATTTTTTTTAAATTTCTCATTAAAGGGTAAGGATATTACGGTATCTAGTAAGTTAGGAGATGACATGTTTTTTATTTTTAGAAGTTTTGTAATTCATGTTTTTAAGTAATGGGATATACAACGGATAACCACGTTATTTTTTAAGTTTTATTATACATTTTATAAGATACTATATAAAGCGAATTGAGTGAATCTTCATTAAATCCAAAGACAATCCTACAGTTTGAAGATTATTTGCTGACTTGTGTTAAAATGACGAAACCGTAGAATAGGTATATGGAATGTCTTATCAGAGCTTAATACGAATCGGTTATTTGGGGTAATTGGGGTAAATGGATCGGTAATGTACGTAAAATACCATATTTTATTTTTATGTGTTATAACCTAATAAGATATGGCAACAAAGGGCTATAGTGAGTATCGTAGGGGGTAAACGGCTCTCGATAAGTGGATCAATTATTTAATTTGAAAATTATTAAAGTCCCAGGAATTGAGGACATAAACCTACTACAAATCTTTGCGGGACATTCCATTCCAATACCCAGGGCCAGAAAAAAGAAATATACACTAACGCAGTGACAGCATTATTGAACTATTGATTGTCAGTCATGGTCAATGATAGATTCACACCAGTCACCTGAATTTTCTATTACTCTCTGAAAAATCAATAGTTTCAACTAATTATGTCCATCCCCCACCCAAATGTTGTGCTTTCAAGCCCCTCCTTTTAGACTTGACACAAACCACATCATACGATTTGCATTTCCTGGACCATTTAAGAATTTCGTTGATAGTGGTCCCGAGTATATTTTAGGAGGTTATAATTAACGTCACCCGATAGGCAATTAGCTTAGACAGAATTGCTGTGTGATTAGATCTGTGCAGAATAAAAATTTCAGTTACTATGGTATTATTCAATGAATAGAGGTAAAGTAATTTGAGTAAAACTTCGGATCCCTGATAAATTAAGGCCTTTATCTGCTTTTATGAGAAAGAGTTGTGAATCTAAAGTGCCAACCACCACCACTACTGGTTCTAAGGGAGAGTATTAATTAAGCAATAATAGCCACATTTGAGAGAGAGAGGAAAAACCACGCTATTCAACAATTGTGAAATTTTTGCCCAGCTGCATTGGTTATTGGCTATAGCTATACCTGTGAATGATAAGCCGAAGTGCTTTATGTGTCACATAAGAAGGATTTGTAATTAATAGAATAATTATATCGGATCCCGATAACAATTAACGGCGGCTGATAAACGTCATTCCAATATGAAATATTTGGGAAATAGCGATAAAGGTCAACCCCTCAATTAGCTGTTTCGGTGGTTTCGCGAACGAAATCAATTTTCGTGACATTGTGCTATTTCATAATGGATGAACATAAAAAACTTTACCAGCGCTGCCGTGAATTAGGATCGAGGATTATGAATTAATTACAAACCCTTTATGACGCATTATGCGCATTTTAGCCAATCCACTTCCCCTTATTCCATTACCGTTCACGGGGTAAATAGGTTGAAAAAGTTTGTGTCCTTTCCAAAACAATGTGCTGGCTATGGTTTTATGGCATAAATGTCAACATCAACCAAGTTGGGATTGATCCCCCTTTGTACCAAAAAATTACAAGAAAACTATAATTAGATTAAAAAGCAGAACATTGATGGCATCATAATATTCAGATTCGCAAATTTAGCATAGACAAGCCCATAGCCCTACAGTAGACCTATATGACTATGGCAAAGATTCTGCACAAAATGCTTTCTAAACAACCTTGACCTGCTGATTCCAAATCTCGATGATGCAACTTTAGCATCCTTGATCATTTTACATAGGGAAGGAGGTAAATTACCAGGAGAAAATTTTGTAAACATTTCACATGGGGTTGAATGATGTATAAACATTATTATCTGATGCTAATAATTAAAACAGGATGGCTTGCTTTTTCCACAACCTTTTGTTTTTGAACGACAGGTCAAAACTGTCCAAAATCATTTTGGGGCAAATATTTCTAATGATCGGATTTGTTTAAAATTGGTTTCAAATTGCTTGTATGGGAATTGTATGGGGACCACATGCCAAAAACTTTCCAAGGTCGATCATGGGGGTAAATAATTCTAATGATCCGATTTGTTTAAAATTGGTTTCAAACTGTTTGTATGGGAATGTTACAAAAGGAAACACATTTACTTTAAGTTAAAGGGCTGTTGTTATCTCTCCCAATATCATACTCCAAAACTCAAACAAAATACATAACATGTCTCTGACATTACTCTCCAACAGCATGAATAATTTGAGCCCATTTTGAGAAGAATTTGTGTATTCTAAAAAAAATTGCCCCATGATGACGGTGAACCGTTTCAGACCTACCGTGTTAAAAGTAATTGTCCTAGATATAACAAACTAACATTTCTATACACCTTTAATCCTTGTTTATCTGAGCCATTATTGTTATAACATTCCTGAAGTATAGTGGGTGGTTGCCACCTGCCACCACCCGTGATTTTCCTTACTGAATATCCGATTTCTACAAATGTGGTACCACAGGATAACTTAGAGTTTATTCTTTTCATTGGTATCAAAATATGTACCAACATTCCCATTATGACACACTATGACATGTAACGAGTTGAGGGAAAGGTATGAAAAAGGATATAGGATGGAAAATTGATATATTGATGACTCAAAAAAATATTCTAACACTAGAAAACACTGAGTATATCGCTTAGGAGGGGAATCGTTTTATATTGATATACTATCGTTACAAGCAATCTGGTTTGAAGGTTTTCGAGACCAGAATGAACTGAATCCTGGAATTTGTAGCATATTCACTGCAAAAGCAGTTATAAAGTGGTTATTAAATGACCCTCAACTTGCAAAAGGACAAATGTGTAAATACATCATTGAAGAGTGGTTAAAAGTGCACTAAGCTTAGAGAACCAACAAATAATCAGTTGCCCTGACAGTTTCTTTTGATATTTCTTACGCCATTTACCATCGTATTTTTTGTTGAGTTCTAAAGGGCAGGGAAATAAAAGAAGCATTTAATCTGAGTAAAATAAAATATGTCGTACTCTGAGATTTGGCGTTTCTTTTGAATATTATTATCAAATTAACATACGTGGCATTGTCGTAGTAACATTAAGTCAGAGATTATGCAATTTCTTATAGGCAAGTTTATGCCCAAATATTTTTCAAGTCGATTAAAGGCAGAGTTCATATTAATAATTTTTAGTAGATTACCTCGGAGATGTTGATGACATTTGTAAACAAGGTCATTACGCATCCGTTGCAAACGGCTATGTCTTGCATTTGAGCAATTTCTTATTTATTATCTCATGCTGTGCAGACGGAAAAGGGGATAATGTATATTAGCACAGGAGCTAGTAGACATTTGTAACACATCTCGAGTACAAAAAGGTTTGAGTGATTAAATATGTAGAAAGTCTGGCAGGGACCCCTGAAACGTGATTCTTAAGTGCCGCAAATGGTGCCTTAAGGAGAGGGGGGCCAAGACAAAGTTTGTACAGGGGTCAAATTTTTAAATTAATCCAATCGTGTTAAAAAGTATACCACGTTATTTGTCTTACCATAAGGATTCAGAAAAGGTATAGTTTGTACTATCTACAATGCGAAGTTTAAGAGCCATAGGCTAAAACAGCAAAAATCAATAACAAGGGTTAATTTCAGTTGTACAGGGGTCAAATTTTAAAGTTGCTCCGATTTGGATAAAAATGGTGGAAATTATTGGTGGAGTTCATAGGATTAAAATAAAGAATAGTTTTGGCTGTCTCAAATGATTGCTTAACAAAGTAGGGGGAACAAGGTCAAGCCCCATTGAATGCAATGGAGGTTGAACTTCTTATCCAAATCAGAGCAACTTTAAAATTTGACCCCTGAACAACTGAAATTGACCCATTTTATTGAATTTTGATGTTTTTTAGCCTATAACTCTGAAACTTTATGCCCTGTATATAGCTAAAAACTTTACTGAATCCTTGTGGTTTATAGACAAATAACATGGTATAATTTTGAACATGATTGGATCAATTTAAAAAATTTGACCCCTGTACAAATTTGTCTTGGTCCCCTTTCCTTAAGGCACCATTTGCTGCACTTAAGAATCATGTTTCATCATATCATTCATGGGTCCCTGTCAGTCTGTCAACATATTTAATCACTCAAACCTGTTGTACTTGAGATGTGTTACAAATGTCTGCTAGCTCCTGGGTTATATAGCCTGTTGTTCGATAATGTGTCAATCCAATCACTGCACAGGCAGGAATTATTAGCTTCGATTTGATTCAAAATAAAGGTTCCTAGTATTGTACTGTACAAGGATATATATCAGGGAGCACTTTACGTTGTGTTAATCATAGTCTACCTGAACCATTTTTGTAACAAAACTCCCGAAAGGTAGTGGTGGCCACCCCATGTGATTTCGTATCAGATATTCTTGCAGTAGAAACAAGCTAGGCTTCTCATCTCTTCTTAATTGCTATGTGTGATAAATGGATCTGATACACCTTTCGGTTACAGAATTGGGCATTCATTGGTGTACTAGATTTTACTGCCAAACCAACGAAACACATTTGGAAATTTAACAATTCAGTTTTAAAGGATTATTTTTTGTGGATAACACTAGAAAGGATATTTATAATGTTAAAGGTCCCAGGAAATGCAAATAAAATTGATGTGGTTTGTGTCAAGTCTACAAGGAGGGACTAGAAAGCATTCAATATTTGGGTTGGTGATGACATCATTAGTGGAACTATTGATTTTTCAGAGAGTAATAGAAAATTCCAGGTGACTGGTGTGAATCTATTCATGACATTGATTGAAAATCAATAGTTTCACTAATGATGTCACTGGTAGTGTTTTCTTTTTTCTGGCCCTGTTTATTGGAATGGAATGTCCCATAAAGATTTGGAGTTGGTTTATCATCTCATTTCCTGGGACCTTTAAACAAATGTATATGCCGTGTATCGAGACACCAGGTAATGAGTTACAGGTTTACATAGATTAGCAGTTATTTTGGAAATGATATTGTTAGAGATTAGAGTTGGAAGAATCAGGATGCTAAAAACCCAACTCCAACAAGAAATTCATTGAAGATGAGACAAAAGAAAGGATCTGACCTCAAGTTTAAATGAAATTAATTCAGAATTGGAATCTACGAGCCCGGGTCTACGAGGAACAAATACAGGCTGCTCCCCCCCAAAAAAATGACCCGACAAGTAGATGAATTAAATGATTTTTTTTACTACAAAACTGAAAACAAATTGCCAAACAATCTTTAAAACATAAAAGAATATTTCTTTAGGCTTGTAGATAATTTAAGTTTGTGTCTATATCACATTCCAAACTGAAGATATCATGAGTTTTGTTGAAAATAGGCAATGTTATATTGCTTCTGAAAGCCAAAAGACCGAGATATTTAATAAAATAGTGGCGTCCGATGTCTTTATTAAATGTTTCATAAAAATTTGCTTCGGCGTCAAGGACAAGGAGAGTAATACTGGCCGATATATTGGTGACGAACTTATACTGCAATTTACAGACAAAAACAAAATTAATGTATTGGTATTTTTGTTGTTGTTGTTGTTGCTGTTGTTGTTAAATTTAAAGGTGCTTGTTCCGATTTATGTTATTGTGTTCTCTACTTGATATAAGAGCATGGCGCTTGCACATACATGCACCGGACATACACCCCATCAAGTACCTTGGGAAATAAACTTGCGGTTTTGATGGTAGAAGTAATAATACGTATTGCCAAGCCCTGTGCTAATATTGATGATGGTTAAACCTAAATTCGCCGTTTTTTGTTTATATCTTGGCAATGAAATGCATTTGAAGGCTCAAATTTCAGGACGACAATGAGGAAAATACGACCTTTCATCTGATATCAAAATCGATACTACTTCCAGGTAAATGGGGGAGGGGGTCCAAAAGACATCGGAACACGCACCTTTAACTTTGGTCTTGATATAATTAGGCGGTTGATTTTTTTCCCATAACAATATGATGTCATCGGTGATTGTAAATGGACATTTAAATTTCCCAAGAGGTTTCATATTGGAGGTGAATGTAGTCAAGGGAATATTTTTTCCATACTTATAATCCTTATATATTCTATTTGCCAAAATTCTGCCAATTTCTGACAAGACAAAAACCGAAATATTAAGGGTATTCTGTTGATGTCATATAACTTAAATTAACACAATATACTGACGATCTGTAATACTACATGGAATCCATGAGTCACAGACCAATATGTCCATATTTGAATTTACACAAATCTCAATAATATAATCAGATTGAATTATCAAAAGACAGTAACCTTGATCAAATATATCATTAAAGCAATATTAGCACATTTGTTGGAAGAGCGCCCCAATTCAAAAAAATTGAGATTTTTACACGGTTGCATTGGTAACTGGCTAGTAAACTATACCTGTGAATGGTTAAGCTCGAAAATGTCTGTGTGTCACAAACGAAGCAATTTTGTAATTATTATCGGGGATCCCGATAATAATTCAACGGCTGCTGGAAACGGCCTTTCAATGTGAAATAGCCGGGAAATAGCGCCATGTACGTGTCTACGCTCATCCATTAGTTGTTTTATTGGTTCAGGCAAGTCCAAGTTAGAGGTTTTTATAGCTTTCGAGGTGGCACTATTTCAGCTTATTTCATCATGGACGGACATGAACGTAGCATTTCCAGCTCTGCCGTTAAGTCCAATCCCAATTCTAATTACAAAATCGCTTATTTTATGATAAATACACATTTCTTAGCATTCTCGTTCGCAGGTATAGTTCCTAGACAATTACCAACGTAACTGTGCCAAAATATAAACTTTTGAAAATTGGGGGCGCTCTTCAAAAAATGTGCCATTATTGCTTTAATATACAGTTTAAGCTATGCGCTCTTCAACGCTTTTGAGCAGAGTAACGATTGTCAAATCCTTACTATTAGTGAAATTATTTTCTTGGTCAAATACTTCTTAATTCTCCAGAGGAAGATATTAAAGTAATCAATAATATCATTTGATTTTTTTTTAAATTAACCTGATGAAACTAAAGGTTCTCAGATACTGCAGAATTATGGGTTAGATAGAGTAATAGTTCTATAGGTTTTATCCCATTTTAACGCTTTAAAAGTTTCGTGGTAAAATGAGTTATGAAAGGTAGACAAAATTGGATTAAACTATTAAATGATTTCACCAAATAACAAACAGGAAACCAAGATACAACTTTCTCTGAAAGGGAAATCAAAAGCAAATCGCAAAATGCAAAGAGAGTGGCTAAGAAAAATATGCCTTGAAGTAGAGGAATTCAAACAGCAAAATAAAACAAAAGACGTCTTCTCTGCAATCAATAAGATAACGAGGAAGCCAACCACAAAGATCAGTGCTGTTAAAAGCAAAACAGGCGACATCCTAATGGAGGAAAATAAGATCAAAGACAGATGGAACGAAAACTACCAAGAACTATACAACATACAGAACCCAGTGAAAGAGGCCATCCTCCCAAAACGGGTCATAACTGAGGATCAGGACGAGCCACCAATACTGAGAGAAGAAGTAGCCCAGGCGGTCAACAAACTGAAAGACAAGAAGTCACCAGGATAGGACCAAGTAACCGGAGAGGAATTGAAACAGCTGGCGAAATGGGGATTGATGTCCTACACAAGCTGTGCATTAAGATCTGGAATAGTGAGACATTCCCGCAAGACTGGGGCAGGGCAATAATAGTCCCCATTTTCAAGAAAAATGATAAGTTTGACTGCGCCAACTACAGAGGTATAAGTCTTCTTTCTCACGCTTGCAAAATAATGACTAGTATCCTACGCTCCCGCATCCAAAAGAGATCGGATGAAATCATCGCTGAAGCGCAAGCAGGATTCAGAGCCAAAAGAAGCACAGTTGACCAAATATTCTCCTTGAGACAAATCTTAGAAAAATACAACGACGTTAACACCACTATACTGTTGCGAAAAGACCTTCCAGAAAGCCCCTTCGACACTGTTGGCAGGAAGGTGTTTTTTTCTGGATTTCCCATGGACTATTGGGTTTCCAAAGAAAATCATCAATCTAAGCGAACTCCAAGCCACTCTATGCAGTATCCAAAAGTAGTGTGAGAGTAAACGACAGACTGGTTTACCGCCCTCGTTGGAGTTAGACAGGGATGCATTATATCACCCCAACTCTTTAATATCTTGCTAGAGATGGTCATGCTCCAAGCACTGGAAGAGGTAGAAATAGGAGCATCTATCCAGGGTCATATCATCAACAACCTTCGCTTCGCAGATGACATTGTACTCATAGCCGAATCCAGTCAGAAACTTCAACTACTAGTAAACAAAGTATTAAACTCAAGTACCGATATGGGACTAAAAATCAACATAACAAAAACCAAGGTCCAAGGTATTGGACGCCAAACTCATCCAATCAACATCAAAATAGGATCGAACAACTTGGAACAGGTCAGCACATTTGTCTACCTGGGTGGAGTCATAAGTGACTCAGCAACATCTGAAGGAGACATAAAACGTAGAATTGGCCTGGCGATGGGAGTAATGCAAAAACTCCATAACATCTGGAGAGCTACAGATATCAGCATGAACACCAAAATTGAGCTGTACAGGATTCTGATCCTCTCCGTCGCCACCTATGGATCTGAAACTTGGACTCTCAAGAAAAACGACACCAATCGCCTGAGGGTCTTTGAGATGTCCTGCCTCCGAAGGATATTAGGTGTGTCCAGAAAGGATAGAATCAGGAATGAGATCATCAAATCAAGAGCAGGTATCATACGAAAGAAGAGGCTATCCTACTTTGGGCATATCAAAAGGATGCCTAACTCCAGATATCCTAAGATCACACTGGAAGGTTCGGTAGATGGTAACAGACCTCGCGGATGTCCACCCCTGCGTTGGATTGACACCATACAAGATGACTGTAGTGCCAGAGGAGTCAACTCAATAACAGAAGCGGGCAGATTGGCTCAAGACCGACAAACCTGGAGAGAAATTATCATGCAGCAGCCATCTCTAGGAACAACCTGAGAGGAAGGCCTACGTAAGACGTAAGACGTAATAACAACATTATTCGATTTCAAAAGTTTACAATTTGGTAAATACAGATTTAATCGAATTAAGCATAATATTAGACAAAAATGAATTATATTTGATTTTCTTCTAGAGCTGACCAGCGCACACATGTGTTGAAAAAACCCTTGGGAATGTTTAATGGCCAAAGATAAAAAACGCACAACTCTAGTATTCTTGCAAGTGTCTTTTTCCTTTTGTTTTTATTTTCTCCGATTGTTTGACGAGGCTTTAGTTGAAGATCCACTTGTATAATTTTTAGGACATATACCATATTATGGCCATGTTATAGTTACCCTTCTAGCTCTTCCAAGTTCAACAAATTCGCCTTAGTTTCAATTGAAATGCAATTTCTTTGTTAAATTAAATGATGGGACATATACAGTTACCTCAACCGGAAAAATTATCTTTAAATAATGGCATGTATCCAAATAATGTATTGCATGACTGATGAAGCAATGAGAACTCCATTAAAGGCCAAATCATTTGTAGGCTTATCGATGTATATTCATAATGCGCGAGGCAACACACGGCTTTGCGAGTAAAATTCACCCAGAGGTACACTACTCTCTTTCTAAAAATAAGTAATGAAAGTTCTTGCTTTTCATTGAACGCAAATTATCATATCATAAACTTTATTGACAATCGCACCTAGCCGTACGCGAAGGACTGGTCCAGAAGACGGATTTAGAGGTCTAAAAGAACCATGGCAAGGTTCCTCCTCGCCGTCAACATAACAATATCTTAAGTAACTTGGTCAAAGACTCGGTATTACTAAGTCCGTCTATCTTGGAGTGAAACTTGAGAGAGTAGTGCCTAACCTTGTGGCAAAATATTAAGAAATCGATCAAGACATTCAAAGGCTACAGTTTTTTTCTTTTGAAGGTATACATTTTCAGCCCCGAGCTAATTGCACACCGACTGTACACTTGAGACTCATAACTATGCAAAAATGCAAATGGTGCGCCCGCAGGCGGAGCGCCCTTCTCTCTGTCATTGGCGTTTGGGCCAGACTCCCTCATATAATGTTGCTGGGGGGGGGGGGGGTTCGCTACTCCTCACGCACAGCGAGTCTGTTTTGCATTCCCAGCATATGCCTGTACCCATTTATACTCTTGGGTGGAGAGAGGCAAGCGAGGTAAAGTGCCTTGCCCAAGTGCACAACACATTGGCGACAGCGGGGCTCGAACCCACAACCTTATGCTTTTGAGGCGAGCACTGATCCACTGCACCACATGTGCCCCCTAACTATGCAACGTGAGGACTTAGATACAATTGACACAATATTTTTTCTGAATGTTACATTTTGGCACACTCTGAAGAAAATTGAAATAAAGTTTTGGCAAACGATTAGATTTAGAAAAATATTTCCCATCTGCAGCCCTTTTCTGACAATGGATGTCCCCTCATTTAAATGGTATCGTCTACAATTATTAAAGACCCGCAATTAGAATAAAAGCGGAATGATGATGAGGTTTTCTTATTTTATTCGTGTAGTAAGCATACTTAATAATGATAATTAACATTTTATAGTGTACACTAAAATATCTGTAATGCATGACCTCTGAGGGTTCGTCTCAGTCAGGTAGCATTTTTATCAATTGTTGGAGGCCATTGTTCCACCACTCAAATCGGATATTTCTGCAATTTTGATAAAATGTGAGCCAGAAGGGGATGTGAAAGGTGAGGAAATTTGCATTTTCCTGTATGGTGTGACAGTGTGTGCTGTAATTATCTTTGAGCAGCAATGAATGAAGCGAAATAAAAAAAAAAAAAACATAAACATGCTTTCGATAATTTTCGAAAATTTTAAATCTATATAGTGTATTATATAGTGACGGATGTTAAACAAAATACGAATTTTTGTTTCTTAGAAAATCGCATTTGAAAAATCGCAAACTCTAGAGGGTCCGCACACATTCCCACATACGATTCAAACAATCGAATCCGATTAAGAAACGAATTTTAACAAATGGAAATTTATTTTAACTAATATTCATGAATTCTTACTTGATAAAATGGATGTGATACATTGGAAAAGTTAACCATCATATCCGTCACACCAAAAAATACACAAATCGGCGATTATGTTCATGACATAATGACGGATGTTGAATTTTCCCTATACTAAAGCGTTATTCAGCATCCGTCATTATGGAATACAACGATCTGCGTTTTCCGAAGATCCGTCAAACCAACGTCCGTCATCGCGAATCTGCTCAATTTGGTTTATTATATAATGACGGATGTTGAATGGATTGCCGCGATTCACCGCTTTGAACTGTAAATATAATATGAATTTCTAGTAACAGTAATATTTATAAATTAATGTCACATTTTGCTTGAGTCAGTTATAAATTAAAGAATTATTTTTTTACAAAAAAGAATTTAAAAAAGCCCAGTTGTGAAATAACGTATACACTTCTATGACAGAGGGCTCGACATCCATCACTATGTAATACATCAAATCCTTTGTTATGCAACATACGTCAAAATGACCAAATTTCTAATTAAGATTATTAATTAATGAAGTACTTGCACTTGGCATGTTTGGAGATTTTGGTATTTAGTACCATATCCCTTAATTTCGTAAACATGATAAAAAATCAACATCCGTCGCTATGTAATACACCCGACGATGTACATACACTGTCTTTTTATTGCATTCATTTTTTCGTAGTTATTGACCCATGTTTCAATTATAACTTAGCGAAAAATCGCCAAAATAAGTTAAATCTTTCTCTCTTTAAAATTTTCAATTTGTTACTTGTCGGAGTAAAAATTAGTCCATCAAAAGAACGATCACCTTTTTACTACCGAATAGAGTTTATTCCATATGGACTCAACATTTTTTACATTGCAAAGAAAAACGTGATTGAACAAATAAAGATATAGGTAATTTCATTTCCTTCGTGTCGTCGCGAAAGCATTTAATACCATGGCAACTCTAGTAGTGTTTTGAATTCATTAATTACTTTGAAATGTTATGTTCTGGTAGAAGTGGCATTTTGTTTTTCACTATGTGAAGCTGATTGCAAAAGGGTAGGTTTTAGAAATGTTAAATTCGATAGGGTAATGTATAGTAATTATGATATACTATTATATGTAAACATAGTATAGTATATTATTTTTTCACAAAGTGTAATCTTTCTTTAACATTTGCATGTTAAAGCAATTTTCGCAATCAACATTTGTTATCGATGACTTAGCACATTATAGGAAAAACAGCAAATACATTTAAATTACATTTCGTTACATTCGGCGTGTGATCATTTAAAAACGGTTTATGATTTGAACATTCTGAATACAGCTTAATAGTTTGTTTTTACTTTTGATTTTGCTTCAGATGAGCAGGCAATTCCTGCAAATGTGTCGAAGTTTGCTCTGTAAAAAAATTATGCGTCGATATTGCTGATGTTTAGTTTATGGTTTTGGGTACAGTATCAAATAATTATATGTTTTATGGTCAGTAAAAGAACTTACGAAAATTAGTATAACTTTCGATTTACTACTACTACTACTACTACTACACACTACTACTACTACTACGACTACTACGATACTACTACTACACTACTACTACTACGACGACTACATTACTACTACTACTACTACTACTACTACTACTACTACTACTACTACTACTGACTACTACACTACTACTACTACTACTACTACTACACTACTACTACTACTATCTAAAGCATGGAGAAAAGGGTGTTCAACCCACATCATAATAAGGGCCAAAATCACAATCCCACTGCGGGCGTTTTCCGGTTCTGCGCGGTTCCACGCGTTCAATTAATCCCTTGAGTCTAAGCAGCCGAAGTGGATTATTGAACCTCACAGACCTGGCAGATCCCGTGAAGGCTGCGGTTTTCATCTGATGTTACACGGCTTCTTATTCATCGTACCAAGCGTATTTAGCGACCGGTCATTTAACGGAATTGGTCCTAGGCTGTGGAGCAGGCTTCCTTTCAATATTAGAGTATGTACCTTCCCACGTGTCGTTAACCGCTCCTAAACATACTTTATTATTTTTCTGTGACGTTAAAATCTTTGGTTTTTGGTAGGTTCCTTATTAACGCTGTATTTCATGTAGTATAGTAATGTCGTATTTTCAGTATTTGTTTTAAGGCCCCGTGTGCTCTGTAGAGCGCCATGTAATGCATTTTCATTATAGATAATTCCCGCCGGTTAAGTATTGATTTGCTTCTCAAATAACTTGCTTGCCGGTCGGTGCGTGGCTTTCCCAAGATATCCAAGATAGTGACCACAGTAACGCCATAGTTGATAATTGTTGATCAGTACTATGTCAGTAAGTTTGCTGTTAAGAATGTGTTACTGGATCCATTTAATAATTTTTGTCACTTTCAAAGTTATTAAATACTTCTATTTGCAAAATGGCTGCCAAAATAATAATTCAGAATTAGCCGGATAACAGCACTGTAATGTTTAAAAGTATTTGCGAATAATCCTGTATCCTGGGTTTTGGAACAATAAACACTTTATGATGCATTATAACTGCTCTGATGATGTCAGGTAATGTGTGTGCCAAAATCTTGAAAATCTTAAAATTGTATGGTATAATTTAGTAATTCAGCTGCAAATCAAAATAATTTGTTAATGTCCAATTAGATTTTTTGACCATAACTAACTGATACTAGAAAATCGTTGACTTTAAACACCCGTCCATATCAATATTGATATTGATCAACTATGGCGAAAAATGGTATTTGTTTTTTCACTTTTTGGCCTATTAGTTTCTATATGGAGGTTGACTTAATTTACAAAATATAAGAATGCCTTTATTTATCCAAGTCCCATATCTAATTCTTTCATTGACACTTGATTTGTGGCTAATCAATGTAAATTTTGTATCAAGTGTTTTTGAAGATTTTTACATTTTGACTGCCATATGCTGATATCGTCAAAACAGTTTTAAAAGCATCGGAAATGTGTTAATTATGTCCAATAGTATATAACTATAATATTCCGTCATATTTCACCCTATGTATTTGCTAAGATCGTGATTTTTTTCTAAAATTACCTGTTGTTGCAGCCATTTTTGAACCTGACGTTTGGGGCAACTTTAAAAGTATCAAGAACCTTGAATTATTGGATCCATGTGAGATATTTTCTTCACATAATATTTACTGATGTAGTTTTGATTCCATTTTATCAGCTATGGCTTTACTTTGGAGGCCATCCTTAAAATATCTTGGTAAAGCCACGGCCCAGCTTCTGCTGCTATTGCTTTTACTACTGCTCATGGCTGCAACTGGCTGCTACTACTACTATACTACTACTACTACTACTATACTACTACTACTACTGCTACTAACTACTACTACTACTACTACTCTACTACTACTGCTGCTGCTGCTACTACACTACTACTACTGCTACACTTCACTACTACTGCTACTACTACTGCTGGCTACTACGACTACTACTAACTCTACTACTACTACTACTACTACACCTACTACTATACTACTTAACTATCTACTACTACTACTGCTGCCATTACTACTACTACTACTATACTACTACTACTACTATAACTACTACTACTACTCCTACACTAACTCTACTGATTACTACTGCTGCTACTACTACTGCTATTATCCTACTACTACTACTACTACGACTCCTACTCACTACTGCCATGACTACTTCCTTACACTACTACTATACGACGACTACTACTACTACTACTACTACTACTACTGCTACTACTACTACTACTACTACTACTACTTCCATTACTTACTACTACTACGACTACCATTACTACTGCCCATTCCTACTACTACTAACTCTACTCTACTACTACTACATAAAACTACTACTGCTGCCATTACTACTACTACTACTACTACTCTACTACTGCCTACTGCTACTACTACTACTACTATACTACTACTATAACTACTATACTACTACTACTACACTACTGCTACTACTACTACTACTACTGCAATTACTACTACACTAGTACTACTACTACTACACCTGCCACTGCTACTAGTGCTACTACTACCACGACTGCTGCTGCTGCGTACTATACGTCTTCTACGAGTGGTCAATTTGCTATCACCACCTCTAATTACAACCACCACAACCACCACCACTACTAATTTTTGTGTCGGCCTCCCGTCACATTCCTCTTTTAGAATCAATCGTGGAAAGTTTGCAAATATGGTGAAAGCATCAGTGGCACAATAATGGAGCTGTCAGTTGACTCCTCTCGACCCTTGTGAATGTACCAGTATTGAATTAGCGGGAAAGCAAAATTACCGGTTATTCATTTCGGATTACATTGATGTTATAAAAGTTATTTACAAATACATGTAAAATGTACGTAATTGGTGATTTTTTTCTGTTGGTTCTTTGAAAACCTTTAAAAAAGGAAATTAGATTTTTATACACCTATGTGAGCTCGAGCTGAGCCAAATCTTTTTTTGACTCCAGGGCCTTTTCTTCCTGTTTCTGCGGTCTCTTCTTCTTGCCAACCCCCCTTCAAGTTTTTTTCCGCCTTGTCAAAACCTCCAGTTCTGTAACCAAATATAATTGTCAACTGACATTTTTTACGCTCCTTTCATGCAAAAACAAACCTCAAAAGCGGAGCAAGTATTGGATAGAGAGTGATCCCCAAAAGTGGATGGATGGTGGAATAACACTCCCCCTGCAAGAGCGAAGTTCCAACATCTGCCTAGGCACGACACTTCTTTATTTTGAAGTACCAATGGTTACTATGGTCCTCTTCTTTCTACGGTACCACAATGAGTACACCAGTCGCCAATGTTCACCAAACTATATAAATCCATTACACACAGTGTAGATAGGGGAAAATCAAAAATTTACAACAAAACAAGTTCAAAATAATTATATTTTCATGCGGTTTTTTTGCTCTACCCCTGAATGAAAATTACTAGTTTTCTATACTCAGAGCGTTTTAGATTTAAATGCTCTAAATCTATAATAATATTTTTTAGTCAGTAAAATGCGAAATATCAATTTTCCACGCTCATATTCGTATTTTCATACTTCCTCAACTTAATTCGGTACTTAGTATTTTTGATATGTGGCATTACGGTAGGAAGGCAGGCTGTTTGCCAGGATTTAAGAGTGGCCAACATGTCATCTAAGGTCAATTTGAGGTATAAATGCCTATGAATATACCAATGTGTGTAATAAAAAGGGTGGCCTGAGCACAGACAAATAGGAGTTCGAAGGTCCACACCTAATTCAAAGGCACACATGGTGGGATGCGCTAGTATAAACAATTAACACTTAAGTGATCCAAGGGGGTTTTTCACCCCACGTTTAGCGCCGGGGCGGGTCCATGGAACGGAAACACTTTCTCGAAGGAAATTTTTGCATAAAAGTTATACCATATAGGAACAGTCATAATTTAAGACAAACACCAAATCAATGATCAAATAAACGTTATTTTGGGCTGTACTTAAGGCCAAACATGGTTTTCAAAATGTTGCAAAAACTGGGTAAAAAACGACAAAAAGTTCTAATGAGCCATCCGGTACATCAACACTTTGAAACTAATTTTTTTATGTTGGGATCTCCTCTATAATACCCGAGAAATTACATAAAATTAACACAAAACTTGCAATTTTAGACAATCCTGTAGTTTTTTAAGAGGGTGTTGCAAAATACACGTCATTTCCCATATAGTTTTTGTATCATAACGGTTAAACGTCCATTAGATATTGTTTGGTTATTTCCCTTGTTAAAGGGTTAATTATTTTTTATGTAACTAACAAATGTTTGTTTACCTGTCTGTGCTATATATCATGAGCAAAAAGGCTACGAGCCTCCTTGATTTTTTATAACACTCTAGTTTTCCCGTGGGACCTTACCTTGTGGGTGAACCTTTGACCGCGATTACCTCTGTGCTCCGGTCAGTGATCCTTTCGACCAACTGTTGGGGTCATAGGGTATTTCTACACAAATTGACCTCTATGATGACCTTTACCTTCTGGTCACTCTGAAACCCCCGCAAAGGTCGCTGTCAACATGCCAATACAGCTCCTATGTAAAATCATACGAAACGCGTATTCGGAATAAGACATACAAAACGTCCTGCATAAAGCGTCCATCGCCAAAAGCAAATTTTGGGGTCCCAGAAACCCCCTTAAGTGTTAAAGATTCAGGAAGTCATCGTTTTGTATATTTGTATCTTTCATTGCCGGAACAAAAATGTCATACCAAATATTTGAAAGACATTTATTTTAATTTTAATAATTCAATCGATCTTAATAGGTCCTAGGATTGGCGAGGGTGCACAATACAGCAACTATTGCTCAGAAGATGATAAAAGCATTAAGACTTTGCACAATTATTCTTCACCATACTGTTCACTTTCATGGTGGACCAAATATGCAACATTTCCTTAGCAACGGTTGCGAGGTAACAACATTACCCTAGCAACGCATTTTGGAGCTCCCCCTGGCTGGATACCACCACAATCATTGTACTACCCCAGAACTAAACAAATCAACCTTTTTTTTTGGTAACTGTCCTAGATGACCCAACACAATCTGGATGTTCCCAAAATAAAAAAAATTGGCCCATTCAAGACTTAGAATGGGCGCAAATATAATATGTCCTTTAAAAACATTATGCAACATATAAACGGTATAACACTCCATTTTTGTATGGAATGGAATATTCCCGATCAAAAGTAATACATATGTGGCCCATATAGTGTCATTCACATTTTCAAATTCAAGATGGCGTCCAAAATGGCCACACAAAATATGACATTTCCCTTAAATATACTACAGCAACACATGCATTTTCAAATAATAATTACATTATTATGAATAAATGTTCAATCATCTAAACAAAAATATGTTCAACATCAACCAAAAGATTTACATCAAAAATAAATAGATTGACATCTTAGGATGGCATTGGTGGGTGGTAGGATGTCTGATGCTAGCACTATGGGTTATGGCAGACCTGTAAGCTTTATTTCATTGTAAGCGGATTGGGCAAACCTTCACCTTTCTTTGTCATTTCAAGGTGCTATAGAATGGTGAAACCAGTTGTCGTATCATCACTCCAGTCGAGTTACCCTCCTCAGTTGTACATTCCTGGATCAAGGACGAACTTGTACCATGAAATCCACCAGGGGATGTAGTGGATTGTGGGTCCATATATTGTTTGCCGCTGCAGTGATAATTGACCTTTCTGGAAGGACAGACTGTTGCAATCTTGTAATAATACTCCCATATTTATATAAAGTATCTCCATCGTCGATCATATATGAGGTTTGGCACACCAAGACCAAAAAGGCTATCAAGCAACTGCCGTTCCATGATTAACGCAAAGACCTTAAAGCTCACATGCAAAGCCAATGTACTATATGAATTTTATATTTATTTCATTTTCATGACCATATAACTCTATTAAAGTTAAAAATCGCAGCAAATTAATCCTCAAACACTTACTTTTTATAAGTTAAAGTTGGTACTTTGGCCTATCTTTTCACTGAAGTTACAAACGAATTGAAGTTGGGCGCATTGATAATGACGTCATAGAGGTATCAGCTCGAACAAAAAGACCCGGATGTGTACGTAAACAATGCATTGGCACCGGGCAAAAGGCTGCAAACCCTGCCAAGTTTCTTCTCATTTTACAACATATTATGATTTAAATTTATATCAACTTTCCACCACTAATAAGAAGATTACACACTCAATAAAATATTACACAACCACAAAGGAAGTTAAGACATCGTCGGCGGTCGTGAGTTCTTTGAGAATTTGACAGCGATAAGACACGAAAGGTGCAACGAACTTCATGCATCTCTCTTCCAATCTCTTCGAGCTTTTGCCTAAAATCAACCTAATACCTGTACAACGGACAGCAAAATGAATCAGGTACTAGTACATATGGCAATTATTGGCTGATAAATTACGTGATCTCATTATAAAATCAGTTCTACAACATCGATAATTTGGATCTTGGCTTACCACTTTTCTGCTACGTATCACCCAGTGAAGTACAGGCGAAGCTTGAAGCATCTAAGCGTGTATCCCGGGGGCTTGGGCCGGTCGATCGCTGGGCGTTGGTATACATAATACAGCATGCTATCTAATCCCGCGGTGCTATAACAACTGTCTACCACAGCTTTCGAAAGACTGGGAGCTACCGCATAATATCGCACCCAAGCCCGGCCGCAAGTATATACCTTTTACATAATATTTTAAACTTGAAAACAAGTATATACTCTTAAGCCGGTTTAAAGCTCGTAATAACGGGAACGTGACCATTATCATGATTATATCCAGGGCCCCGGCTCAGGGCAGTCTCCTTTTTGCTCACATCGCGATCGGGACATAGCATTGGTGTGACTGTGTCACCCACAAATATCGTCCAAAGTTCTGATACACAAACCAGAAAATCACCCATCTTTGTCTCGATTGATTTCACCAGCAAACCTGCTTAATTATGTAAAACTTTCATTGTGTACGGTTGTTTCTGAAGCTATATTAAAATGTATTTTAGTACCAGTGCCGCGTCGGCGTTGTGACATTCATCTATCCCTCGAATCTCGCCACAAGTTCCATCTCTCCGTCATCTCTCGCGGTCAATTGGTCCATCTAGAACCACACACTAGCGATGTTTTGGCACTAAATCATATTGATCCCGTTATATTGCGAAGTAATACATGCTATCGAATTGTAATCCCTCTTTTACTTAATAAATTAGGGTCTATGAAATGATATTAATAGCTAAACTTTTACTGTACTTCAAAGCTCGTACACAGTTTTCATGACATGGAGTCCAAGAAAAAATTTTAGCAACACCACGTTGTGTACATTTTCCTCAGTTATGCATGCAATTATATTAATAGGATTTCCGCGCGGACATTCGCTTTCGTAGTGAACTTAGTTTTATCGCTTTTTGTTTTTTTTTTTTTTAAACCAATAAAACTCAGCAAACATCAAAATACGCACTTAAATCTGTACCAAATGCAATGATTTAGAAATATAATTTTTAAATGCTGCCAGACTGTACAACTCACTTAATCGCTGGCAACACTACTTAAAATGGGTGATACTCCACACGCGTCCATGTGGGTTGGGGGGGGGGGTTTCCGAGTTGCCAACGTTTTGATTTTTCAAACTGTTTTTTTTTGGGTGCTTGTTGTTTTGATGTGTTTTTATCGCTGAAACTTCTTACAATAGTGAAAAACTATACGCCACTTGCATTAGCTGTCTCCTTATATTTTTAGCTTTAATTTAAAAAACATGTGGGGGGGGGGGCTTTTGGCATTGACCTTAAGTTCCAATCAACTGGTAAACAGCTGCAGGTATTTCACTTTCTTTGCCTGTGATCACTTGGGGACTTTTCCCCATAGTCCCGGCGCCTTTTAGTGCAGTTGAACACAGAGTAGCTAAAGGCAATTGTGAGACACTGGTTGGCTAAGGCAGTGATTGATGGATTGACTGATTGATGATCATGCCGATTAGTGACAAAAAGCGACGGTGGCCTCAGCGGCAATGATCACCACTTGGCTGCTCTGGTCAAGCAGTCAACCCTGAGAATGGCACCCGTGTAAAAAGTCATGTCGGTTCCTATCAGCAATTTGAGGTCTCGTGACACTAGGCTAATCTTGATCAGTCTCATATCCTTGTCGCAGAACAGTGCCTATGCTCTCCCTCATAGGCAGAACACACTCTCTTCTTATAGCTATCATCAGGAGGCATTGCTACCCTCCCTTCTATTTCCCTCCTACTTTCCCCTTGATTACACTCACGAAGCTCCATACTTCGCCCTATCTCTTTCTAACTCCTCCTCCGGCCTAATCTACTTCTCCTGGTCACTTCTTTCTCTCTCCATCTCGTTTCCATTTCGTTGTCACCCCTTTCTTAGCCCCCTTTTTTTGTTTACTCGTCCACACAACGCTCTGATTGCTATTCTTTTTTTTTTCTCTGTCTCTCGTTTCTTTTGTTCTCTCACCACCCCGTTCTTCTGCTCTTTCCTTTTGGCTTTCTTTTCTCTATTATATCTTGGAGATGCAGAGGATCCGGTTCATGCAGGTGGTGCATACTATTTTGCTCTTGAAGTAACAACAAAAATCAGCCACTCTGTATTACAGCTTGGTAAGATCAGAAGCCAGAAACCTTTGTCTGCACCTTGTTGCTTCCTCATAATTATGGTGGATATCGGCTCACCTATGCTGTTTGCATGTTTGTTCACTTAAGGTTGCTCGCTCCTGATGGACTATTCCCCATGTTATGTTGATACGGGTTGATGAGGCATCTTGGTGATTATTTTTCCCTCAGTGGAATAAGGTCGCCTGCCATTAACTTTCGCTAGAAAGCTCATGATCTTGGAGTTCATGTGCACATTTCTGCGCGCGGAAAATTCTACTTGAAATATGAGGTTTATGGAAGTTCCTTTGGTTTCCGGCGTGGGAACTAAAAAAAAAACCACACACACAAAGGCATTTTGCTGTTGGTATGAAGGTATGTGCTTCTCTGATACTGCTTCTTGGAAAATACGCCTTAGAAGTTTTGCTTCTTTAGTGTATTTGCGCTTCGTTATAGATACTGTTACAAAAACTGTAAGTAGCACGGTTTATGCCCTTCACTCTGTTCATTAAATGTGGACTCAATTCCATTTCCATGGTCCAAGCGTGCAATATCTATATAGTTATATTGGCATGCAGCGGAGTTAGTTAAATTGAAGGGTTTTCAGCTATAGTTTTTATTAACTGTGGATTGGCGAGGACATGATAGTACTGGGAAAGTGCATGAGTGGGCGAGGAGGAAGAAGGTATACCAGAGGCAATGGTTAGGCGGTGATGAGTTTGTATGAAAGGGCGAAGACAAGAGTTCGAATGGGTCTGAGTTGTGCTGAGGAGCTGAGGCGAAGGTGGGTGTGCATGAAGGTTCTGTACTTCGCCGTGGATATTTGCAATTGTAATTGATGTGGGTTATGGAGAGGCAAGGGCTGGTGTGATGAGCGAGTGGTTTTGATGAGTGTGGACAGTGAGGGAATGAAAAGAAATGTTTACGAAATGGAAGACGCTTGAGAGTAACGGTCTGAAGGTAAATCTTGGAAGGACAAAATTGATGTGGGAGTGGAAGGGGGGACGTGTCAGTGAGTGAGGTAGACCAATGTGGTATATGCAGTAAGAGGATAAAAGAAATTTCAGGTGGATGTGGGAAAGGGATTCATGGGAGAATGATACAAAGATGAAGAGGGTGACCCAAGCTGACTAGAGATTTTGTGGCATCAGAAGTGAGAAAAGAGCTGGAGGAGATGGGTGGAACGGGTGGAAATGTTGTGATGAGGTCTAATCGGAGAAGGAGTTTCTGGGGGATAGGGTAAATGTAATTAAAGGTGGATGCGAGAGCAGCTATGACAGCTAGAGTAAGGTGGGGGTGAAGTCTAGGGCATGTGGGAGTTGCCACACGGGAAAAGAATTCCTTTGAAGATGAAGGAATGGTTGTTATAAGAGTTGTGTGAGGTCAGTGATGCTATATGGGCGTGAGACATGGGGATTTTGAGGTGGCAGAGAGCGATGTGTGGTGTGATGTTGATGGATAGAAGGGGGGGGGGGGGGGGGCAAAAGACTGAGAACTTGATGCCAGATGTTGGGTTTAAAAGAAGAAGCGGTGGAACCGGTGGCGAGGCGAATTGGTGTACGTTGGTATGGGCAATGGACACGTGATGGGGAGGGATGGTTGCGCTGTTTTAAGCAGGGCCCTAAAGTTCGGGGTGGGTAGTTCGAAGGGGATACAAGCGACGTGGAAGAAGCGAGTGAAGGAGAGTAGGAGGGTTGGTGTGAGGATGGAGGATGCATAGAATCGGGTCACTGGAGGGGGGGTAGGCGCGAGTGCTGCGAGTGTGAGGTAAACGGCTACCTCGTTGACGGGGAAAACGTGGCGAACCAGGTTTGATATTGGGACGCGGGCAGTGGCGCATCTGAACCGACAGAAAACGGGTGGGTCTAGGGGTCGGCGTTAGGGCCCATGGTGGGCCCCCGGAAAATTTGGGGTTTAGATGTTTTAAATGTTTCCGAGGGCTAATCTTGCACGATTGTAAACTTTACTTGTCGGAGTTGTAGAAAATTGAACTTTGAACCTATACTTCCGAGCAATCTGGCCTGCAAGCGCCTCGCCATGAATTTTTCAAGTGGACCGACGGGATCCTCTCAACCAACGAAATCAAATATTGTGGGGCCAAGCCCCCTGCCCCCCTCGTCTATGCCAATGGGGAACAAAACTAGATCTAAAACTTTGGATCAGTGGAGTGTCAAATGTCGTGGGTGTTTAGCTGCCAAAGGACACATTGAGAACAGTAGCCTGGTAGGTGAATGTGAAACGGATTGCCATTTGGAAGCATGCCCAGTGGTAGGGTTAGTTCATGCTGGGGAGGTAATTTGGTGAAGTATGGAGGGCTAGGGGTAGATAGCTTAGTTGACCATTATAACAATCTTCCATCACAAATAGAAAATATCAAATAAACTATACACAATTAAACAAAAGTCATGGATATTAGGATATATGATTAAATAGGTAGCTTAATAGGGCATTCATTCAAACTCATGTTTTGCATAAAACACAAGAGTCAAAGCAAGAGGGATTTGATCATATGGTGGCCCAAAAATGGAACTATGATGTTTAGCAGCTTATAATTGTACAGAGTGAATATGATCGAGGACGTTTTTTTATTAATAACGAGTCTAAGAAATCGTGTCAACAGGCAATTTCTACTGGTGCAATGAAAATATGTTGCCTAGAAACTGCAATTTGGTCTTGTGGTGTTGGCAAGTGCTTCAAAATAATGTTTATAGGAAATTTGAAGTTGTAGACACAAAATACATTATAGTCATTGAATATCATTGGTCCGTAGTCACCCTATGTACCGGTTGCTAAGGAAAATGTGTTGTCTAGCAACCGTTGCTATACTATAGCAAGTTAATTTGGATCGCCCCTGAAAATGTTTATGAATGTTGTTCGATTCATTTGTGCCAGTTTCAATGCCTTGTATAATATCTGAACATTATTTCCACCCCGCCTAGAGTATAATGAACTTTTCCTGCTGGCCAATTTGCTGAGATTTTAATTAATTTTATTATATGTATTCAACCAGTTCCCAATATCCCACTTGAAGGTCACATCGTTGTACGTGCATGATTCATGGCCAAAACGAGACGAGACTTCTAAATACATTCTACATGTCTCTAAATACAGTTGATATTTTAACTTTACCAGTGATGGTTATTCGGTACAAAAACGGTAGTTCCTCGTTAATTTTATCTAGAAAATGATCAAATGCGGAAGTCATCTTCACGAGGGTCGTGGGTAGCGTTGTCATACAGTGGGAGTAAAAAGTGTCTAGTGTGCCAATATGAAATGGATTTGTAATTGGCTAGCTCAAAATTCTCTCTGTATCGCAAATTTGGAATTAGAATATTTTTATTGGAGATCTCCGATAACATCAATGGCTGTTGGAAACGCCTTCCAATAAAATATCGGGATATGGCACATGTACGTGTCCACATCTCCATTAGTCGGTCCGTCGGTTCAGGCAGAAAAGTTAGAGGTCATTTTTGTGAGTCCTCATGGGACCGGGACATAAATTCTGCGCCGCCGTTTAAATTACAATCTGGGATCTCATTCTAATTACAAAATCTTTTATGACAAAACATTTTTGAGCATCCTTGTATACGTTACCAGACAATTAACAACACAAATATGCAAGAATATCAAATGTGAAAATTGGGGGCGCTCTTCAAAAGATGGCTAGATTAGCGAATAGTACATGGGGAAATTATTTACTGTTTTGATTAGTTGTGTCATATACAATTTGACACCAATGTTGTTTCCAATACAGAATTCACGTAGAATCTGAAAATCATGGTGTCATTTTTAAAAAGTTTCAAAAAACTAAAAAATTAAAAAAAAAAAAAATTTTGTACAGGGGTAAACAATAAAAGGTTTAAATTGTTTTAATTCGGTTACGCATAAAGTTTCTAAAAAAGGTTCGTTTGCATATTTACGACCTGTGTTTAGTACACTGACCTTTCAAAGTGAGACTGTACAGATATGACTAGTGGTCTCCACAGGACCCTGTGGACCCGGGCCATATTTGCCCTCTTAATACCATCAGACGTCATGACAACGCAACCTGTATATTTTCGGCTTCTGTACCGTAAGACGAACAATTTGGCACCATTTTAAAACAAACCGATGAATCTGAAATTTTACCCCCCAGTGTGACTTTGAACCCGTTTTGCCTTGTAATCTTGTACTATAAACCCTCGGGTAGGGCAACTATACCTTCTGTATCACTTGAAGGTATGAACCTGATGGTATACTTTAAAACAATGTGACCCCTTTTATATTTTGACCCCGTATAAAACCTTGCCCCCTAGATATACATCCAAGAAACACATTTTTAAAGAAAATGACCCTTTTTTTACTTTTTTTATTTTTTGATATTTTAATTTTGATTTAGAAAAACCTTGGTTGCAAGATTGTATATGAAATCTTCACTAAAATACAGTTCACGTGTACTATCAACATATTGTGTTCTACCTTGTTGTTGAGCAATTTAATTTGTTTCATGCATGACTGCACAAAAGGCAAAAAAGGCGAATAGGAGAATGGGATTTGCGCGAACTGGAAAGAATTTAAAATCAATCCCACCACCAAAAATTAGAAATAAATGAGATACTTGATGTTTTTGTTTTAAAATAATGGAAATGGAACACAATATTACTTTCAATCGTGATTATTGTATTCATAGGGTAGTTGTGATTGAACCATATCCAAACGACATTACATTGGATTGGGACTGGGATGTTTTAATATTTGATGTGATGTGTAAGTGTTTCTGAGATTTACCATGAAACGTAGTTTCATTGCCGACATTCTAGTAACCAAAATACGATTTGAATGTATAAGATCTATAAAATATGAATGCCACAACTGGCAATGTACACATTCGTCTACGTGACTTAAATTCTCTCGGCAGGTTTACATGCCACGCCAAGAAGGATGTACTTGCCACTTGGAATGCATTCAATTATGTATTCGTGGATCAAACTGAACAAAAGAAGTCACGTTTTTGACCACCATTGCAAATTGTATGTACACACCCCCCCCCCCCCCCCCCCCCCTGCCTAGTGTCATGAATTGCTCACTAGCCTCATAATTTTCGTGGAAAAGCATATGAAAATCCATTATTTTATAGTCCGATGTGGGATATCTCGATACGCAAGAATGGAAAATGTTGTGCTTCGCATAATGCGTTCAGTTGCTGCTGAAATTCGTTGGTGGAACTCGTCTACCATGTAGACCCATTGTTGGAGTGTGAACGGCAGGCATGTGAACTATCCCCATAGATGTAAAACTGTGTGTTCTTATGGTATGACCAGTCGGTGGCTCAAATCAGTTTTCCTTTCCTAGCCATACTGAATTGGCGCAGTTACATCGGCACCTTGTGTTCCTGAATAACTTGTCTATTGGCGGTCATAATGTCATCACAAGCCAAGGAAACTGATATGAGTTTTCTTTTAAATATTGGTTACACTAGAGAACAGATCAATTCTTTGACTCACCCTGTCGTTTTAATTTCATGCACTTTCCAAAACGCACTACCTTTTATTCGGCTGGTAATGTTTAAATGATTTAAGGTGCAACCTAAAGTTGCTAGTAGGATGTGTGTTATTCTCGACCTGGAATGATGCCCCTTGGAAATGTTTTTCAACTAATATTTGTCAATAGAACAAGCTTGTTGGCCTGGAAGTCTGAAACATTTATCATACACGTTTTTTTGACATTTCTGTTGTAATATACACTTACTAGCTTCTTAATGTTGGGCAATATGATAACATATTAACAAATTGTAACAATAGAAAAAACAGCTATTATAGTAACCAAATCAGTGATCACTTGCCAACAGTTCTGATAAGTAATAGGAGTTTGCACGGGACAATCGGGAAATAAAATAAATGTTATTAAAAGATTTATTAGTGATGGTAATATTTCTAGTTTAAAACGTTCGTTATCGAATGTGAAAATGGGAAGAGATTTGATAAAAACAAAAAAAAAAAATAATATATCAATGTTGTGATGATGTTAATGCATTGTAAACAAATTCAAGAGTTATATAATTAATGATATACCACTTAAGAAATGTAACAAGAACAACAAAAGAGATCAACGATCTCCCAGGGGATTACCAAAGGTCTGCTTAATAGTATAAACAACAAAAATAAGCTATACAAGCAATATGTACAATGTCCAAATGACAAACAATCATCAGAATTTAAAACTTTAGAAATAAGTTGCATGGATTGATTAGAAAATCAAAACGAAATTACTATTTTAAAAATCGACAGAATAAAAACAACCATGCGAAAGACCTGAAAATAATAACGAGTAATTGGACGTGCTCCGAAAGCAATATTTGTGATCAGTTCAAACGAAACTGGAACATAATAAAGATCCAAAAGTAAATCAAATGAATTTAATGATTTTTCGTGAACGTAGGCCCAAAATTAGCA
>JAMKCH010040331.1:0-13859 GCA_023653785.1 Ophioderma brevispina
TGCCTCACATGATATTAATTATGCAGCTGTTTTTCTTTTTGTTTTTTTTTATTTATAGTTTGATGTTAAGACTTCTCATAGTAATACACAGTAGTGTAAAAGATGAACCATGTTTAGCTAAATAGTAAGTACTCTCTACTCTTATTTGTAAAGCGCTTTTGACCTTGTTTTGTAGAAGGCGCTAATCAAATGCCGTTTGTATTGTATTGTATTTTAACCAAAACTCACTTGAGGCGTAAAATGCACGAAGTCCAAAAAATCGATGATGTCATCATAAGACACACTCACTGGGCACAAAACTCCCTCATGGCTTGCCATCCTGCTCATGGGAAGGGTGCGCCAGAGGCCCTGTTTCGAATCCCGCCACTAATGTCCAAGTTTCTTTAGCTTCTATCCCTTTAACCCCTTTCCCTTCCTCTCGGGAGGTTGTTGAGTTGAGTTAATTTTGAGTTTCATTTGTTCACGCGATTGTTAGTGTGTTTCCTTCATGCGTGCGAGTCTATTTACATTGCACCATGATATATACGGCGTTCACAGATTCCTTTTGTGATTCTTTTTGTTGGGTAATTGGCATTCGCTTTTGGCAAGACTTTAAAAAAATACCAATAATGATGAAAAATGGGTTAATATTGCCTCATTAGGGTTTAAGAAATGAGAAAAAAGGTATGTTTTTAGGCGATATCATTATTTTATCGTAGAAAAACGTGCCCGGTTGATTATTAACACGACACGATACACGAGAGGGGCTAAACAGAATATTCTTAACTTGATTGTGGCTAAAAAGTGTTCACTTTGATGAATACTGGGAACAAAACCATGAGGGACTAACGGCCAGTGGGGCAAAATCGGCAAATTTTCACCAGATGGGTTTCACATTCCCCAGATAGAACTGGATATAGTTTGCCCATAGAGAATGAGTGATGCGGACAATCTCTCAATTGGGTTGGATTCTCGCACAACACACTGATGCATGCCGCTTTTTCTTTTTCAGTCAAGAACTTGGGATATAGTGCCCATTCAACGTGTGATAGAAATGATTTGTATGCGTCGTCTCTCAAATTGTTTAATCGGCACACACACTGAAGGCATGCCGCTTTTTCTTTTTCATGTCAAGCGTTATGTTCTCCAGTGCCCTAGTGACCTTCTTATCGTCGAGATGCGTTATTTTGCCGAGTACCTGTCAACGAGAGGCCCATAGATGGGAGGAGTGTTGATATTATGTACCGTGATGTGCAGATATTCTTTTGATTGGCTGATGAAGTACGTCAAACGTAATCCATAACTTATGGGAAATGGAGTTACCAAGTTAGGTTAATAGTATGATTTGCTATAATAACAAAAATGCATTGAATGTGAAGAGACAGGAACCATGCTCTATTTCAACAAAAAGAAAATTCCTTGAATTTCCTCTCAAATAAGCTAGGGAGAACAAACCAAAGTACACCAAATGCTATATCCAGTACTTAGAAAGTCATATTCTGATGCTCAAAAAAAACTTTCCATGATTTTTTTGATGGCCTTTAAAGGGCTTGTTCCGATTTTTGCTATCGTGTTCTCTACTTGACATGAAGAGCTGCACGTTTACACACTGATCACCAAGTATTGTGGGAACAACTTTGGCAGATGCGAGAATGCATAGTGCAAAGCCCAATTCACTACTTTGCCTATATTTATTGTTTAACCATTAAAAACCATAGTTTGTGTCGTCCTGCCTTAAGGCAGGAGACCCATAGGGATCACTTTGTCCCACTGTTGTTGTTGATGTCTTTGTTGTTGTGAAAAGGGTTAACATTTGCCTATAATAGCCACATATTTTGAATGGATTTAAACCAGACTTGGGTCACATGTGCAAACTTGGCCCCCCCACTTTGTTGATGTAGGTAAAGGTCACATTCCAAGGTCAAGTGGCCATGTATAGGTCAAGTTTTAAAATAGGCCTGAAATGTAAGTGGACTCATTTGAAAAGTTGAAGTTCAATTGGAACCAAACGTGGTTATGGGATCTACTTGCAAACCCTCATTTGTTTATGAAGTGTAAAGATCACATATCAAGTCAAAGTTCATCTTAGGCCTATCATTCAACAAACCGCGACGGCAGCGACACAAGCGGGTCCTGTATTTGAGAAAGCTAAAATTTCAGCTATGACATGAGAAAATAGGCCTTTCATCTAGGGTTATAAAACGATATTCCAAACTATACCTTTTTTTTTAATCCTTATAATAAGACAAATACATTGTGTAATATTTGAAACACATTTTTGACTGATTTCAAATTTTTACCCCTGTACTAACTTTTCCCCAATTTTTTATTTTACAAGTTCCCACATTTCCCAGAGGTTGACCCAAAATTCTGATTCAACACAATACACCTTCAACTATAGAAAAACACTTCACGACCTTCTCCCCAAACTTCTAGAGTGGGATTCTCATTATAACCACTATGGATATCACAAATTGATACTACTTCCCGGAAATCAGGAGGCCCAAAACGATCGAACAATATCCACCTTTAAATTGCTAAATTAACTTATAAACATGAACATCATGGACGCATACTATTCCTACAAACGCAGAGGTGACAGATAGTTCAACAGCAGGCACGCAATGGAAATTTATCTCGTGTATTTTCTTGTTTGTTTAACATTGTGAAACTAATTTTTTTGATTAAAAACCACTCCGAGTGGTTTTATACACATATTCCATTGTACCATAAGTTTGTATTTGGACTCAATTTTTGCAGCTTAGTGTTAAACACATGTAAAAGCATTGCAAACCATGCAAAAATGAGTTTTGAAATGGTCCACTTGTACTGTACCATTTCCAGGTATATCTATGTAAAAAGTAAGGAACGCAAAATATTAGGCTCTTTCAGGTATTTTTCAGGCTCACTCTGAGGCTCCTTAATCCTGAAAAACACCACATTCCTGTATAAATACCTTAAAAGGCCAGGGTGTGATCGCTAATTGCCCATCCCCACAACCCCAGATTTTACCGGAAGTGTCAAAATTTGGGGTTCTGAGAAGCCATTGAAGGGCCATGGTATGATCTCTATGCCTTGTCCAAGAACTCCCAATTTGACCGGACTGGATCAAATATTGCGTTTCTGAAGAAAGACGCTATTGTTCTTCAATTTACCCTGTGAAAAATTTGGAAGTTATAGTGAAAATGTGCCCCATTTTGGGTTGACCCAGTATAAAATTTTAACACAGTACTCTTGGGGCCTTAAAATTGCGGTTTTGTTGCTCTCACATCAAAATAGAGATTGAAACATCGGTGCAAAACTTTAAGAATGGGGTTTGGGGTGAAGGCTCACTATCAATATGAAAACTTTATATACTTAAATCAGACCATCCCCCTTTAATCTAGACAAAGCACACAATATGAATGATCAAATATGACAGCGCCACACTCCACATATTTCCTGAATAATATAAGGTGAATAAATTAGGGATAGAAAACTTGGTAGACATTCAGTATTTAACGTAGGTGTTTGTTCTTGTTGATTTTCAGACCTACCAATGTAATATCCATCTTTATAGCATCAATTTTCTTGAAGATGGCTCACTGGAAGTTACCTTAAGATGTCATAATTCACCTAAATTTGGGAAAATATAATTATGTGCAAATGTACAATGGTGATGACAATTTGCGCTTCGGTTTCAATTCATCATAGAGATGCCTCACCAGATTGAGAACCAGAATTGGCGATCTAAGGTTTCCCTACAGAAGTGGAGCAGCTACTTGGAAGCATTCCAGGACACTTACCTGTGGTTGTGGAAACGCACCACAGACAATGGAACATCTCCTGGTCTGTCCAATGTGGAGCAACAATGCACAGGACCAGGAACGTGCGGATTTCGTGATGAAGAAGTCAGACGTTGTACCCATCTTGGCTGGATCATATTTGAGAACCACAGTGTTTGGACATGAAAGAAGAAGAATAGGAGAATATAACCAGTGTCAACCATACCTTTATTCTCAGTCCTAAATAGATCTGTAATTCAGGGTAATATTAGACCAAGTTCAAGAATATTGACTGCCATCACGCAGTGAGAAAAATCGTAAAACCTGTTGTTGAATACAAAGAATATACATGATGATATACGAACTGTGACAGGGGTGACTATGACTGTGTGGAAGAATGTGCTAGATGCAAGCGTAACCGCAAAATTAGCTCAATACACATGTGTTTAAAACCCAGTTTAAATTGTGCATTAAAATGTGCAGGCAAAAGTGAGGTATATTTATTTGTATACCTCAAAATAGCATCGATACGCAATGTTCTAACACCAGTTTTAAATTGTGAATTTAAACTGGGCAGCAACAGTGATGATGCATTACATCAAATAGCGTCAATACGTAATGTGTAACACCCACGGTTTAAATTGTGAAGTAATCAACTTTCAACCGGGAAGGCCAACAGTAATGGGTATTATGTATTAACCTCAAAATAGCATCAATTCAAAATTTAACACCCATTGAAAATTTAAATTAAATGGGCAGGCAACAGTGAAGTGTATGTATGAACTCAAAAGAGCATCAATATACAATGTTGCAACACCCATTTGTAAATTTCAAATGTCAAGGAATATGTAAATTTAGCGCAGCTGTTTGAGAATGGCTGTTAACAAACTACCACCTATTGGGAATAAAAAAGAAAGTTTACACAAAGAGGAGAATTGTGGATTGCAATTATTCATATTTTCCCATTTTCTCTCTGTCACCAGGTCACCGAATGTATTGAGTTTTGTCACAAGAACATGTCTTCCATAGTAGCAACACACCATGCAATTATGAATTGCATTAATGGATAAATATGCTAAGGTGGGTTATAGATACAAATATTGAATGCATTGTGCGTGGAATAGTAAATATATCACATGTCAAATTTGAATTTTCTATTTCACGATCGCAAAGCAGTTAGTAGTGAAATTGGAACATTCCAAATTTGAGTGATATATTTTTACTATTCCACAAAACATAGGCATTACAATATTTGTTTTATATAATGATACAAAACAATAAATTTTCTGCCGTTGAACTATACTTTACTATCAATGGCCAATCGTTATATAATTATACACGGTGAAAATCTCCAGCTTGGTCTAATGTTACTAAGTTTCATCAAATGGAAACAGCAAATATATCAAAAGCTCTGACAGTCAATTTGTGAAAGAAATTGGTCCCAGAATTTGTTTTAAGTTTGTCGAAATTGGTTTGAAAATTTTCCAAATTTGTTTGAAATTGTATGTGAAATTGTGTTGTTTGTATGAAAATTGGTCCAAGTTGATAAAAATGGATCGAACTAGCACCAAATTAATTGGTCGACTATGAGTTGCAAAAATTTGGGAGAGACGCAGTAGTGGGCCCAATATTTAAAACGCATAGTGAGACCAATTAATATTGGGCCGCAAATCAACCAATTTTATCATTAGCATCATGTTTTGGATCCCATATTTTCACACTTGGCTCCTCAACATGATAAATAAGAATAATAATATCTATTTAGCGGTATTTCAATAGATCAAAGCGGCTGGAACGATATGTCCTATTTCGGACGAAAATCTTACCTGAATGTAGAACAATTAATAGGCACTTCACCGGAATGTGTCCCATCTCCTCCGGTAAAAACTTACACCGCGACTATTCTACCGCCCTACCTCTCCTACCTGATATCACCCAAGCCTACCGATCCAACTTCCTCTTTCTTTCTCGCCGGACGTCAAACAGATAAGTGTTGTTTTTTATTAACTCCTGAGTTTGACGTTATAATGGAGTTCCCCCATAAACCAGATCATGGTTTGACTGATATTCTCCGTTTTCTAGTTTGTTATACTGGCTTAACGTTATCTGCTGGTGCGTGTGTTGGCAGGAACGTTTTTGAAGGCAATTTTAGCCAACATAAATTGTAATTTGTATTCCTTTAGGCGCCATTTTGGATTTCACCTCTAATCAATGTTTTCCTATATGTTTTTCTTCTTATCCTAGTATCGATATCCACTATGAGTGTATCATTATCATGTCATGATTTTATTGTTAGTCGGTTGATACGCTTCGCGTGTCTGCCTAATCGATTTTTTGATTATTAGTGTACTGCACGAGTTTATACGTCTTTGCTTATGTTGATACCTTTAGGTCTCAGCCGTGTTGAGATCGTAATAAGATAGCCTCTGCCTGTACATTTTTTGTGTGATCGCTAGCTTGATATCTCGCTAAGGAGTTCTGATGGCTGTCCGGTGTGTAAAATCCCATTAAACCGGGGGGTTCCTTTTTGGGTGTATTCTTCACAGAAATGTTCTGATCCATGCCTTGTTCCTTATGACTTTGCCGAGCCGTCTGAGTATTGGGAGGAAGTTGAGGCATTCTCCCGCCGCCGCCAAATGTGTTTCCCCCCTCGTAAATCTTCGCGAGTCGCGGCGCAAGTTCTTAAAGCGAAAGTGGGTTCGAATAATGTCTCATTCGGAACTCCTTCCACCTTAACTCCTATTTCTCGTACATGTCCCTGAGGACAGCGCCCGAACAGGAGGTACCGGCCAACGATGAATCCCTTGGGACGCTGGAAAAGACAAAGAGAACCTCGGCATCGACTCTGCCGATCGGGTGATTAATAAGTTCTACCTCCGGTTTTATCAGACCATGTGTGACGTGGTCTCTGTCTGCTGGTCGGGGAAGGGGATCCCTCTATCCGTCAAGAAAGGTGTTTGACATCCCAGTTAAGACCGACTAAGCCGCGGCACAACTTCCTATCGTGTAAGTACGAAGTCCCCCTCCGCTGCCAGGAAAACCCAGCAACGATGGCCTCTTTCCCGGTTTTGGATAGGGGGATCCCTCTGGGTCTCGCGGGTTTAAGAAAACGGTGTCTGACTCTCCTTAAATCCCTGACAATCTCAAAATCCGTAGAATTCGGATATCACGAAATTGGAGTCCGAAGAACGAGCTGGGCCCCAGGACAGCAACTCGGTAACTGATCTCGGGATGACAAACAAGTTGGTAACATTCCGAAGTCTGCCATCGAACTTGCCTTCGTCTTCCCCGATCAAGCCGCCGAGGTCGAGCAGTCAACCGATGTTTCGGACTCTTCGGTCGAACCGAGTCTGTGGCCGGAAGAGGCCGAAGCGACTTTCGGAGACCTTCGGCCATCAGCCGAGCGGAGACGGGATCGTCCGATGACCCGTGTTTGTCCAGTTTTTTTAACTGTGGTCGATGAGTTTCTTCGCAGGAGGGGACAGCAAACCCCTTTCGAGCGACCACTCTCCAGCTATCCGATGATTCACTCCTTTGTCATGCGGGAATGGACACTTGAGTTCGGTGCTTGCCCCACCACCTTCAGCGATCAATATGCCTCAATGTTGAATCCTTTAAATGGCCTGCCAGCCCTTCATCTCAAGTACCATTCACTAGCCCGGCCTCTCCAGTCATATACCACAGTGGGCCTCCCATTCAATCACTACACGGCTGTGATGGCGAGTCGCGGCCAGGGGTTTAAATCTCGGGTTACCCGTTTCAACCCTAGATGGTGTGGGTTTTCCGTTTCAACAAGGAAGTGGTACTGGCCATTCTACAACAGTTTCATCGAGCACTACTTCGGGCGGGCTCGTACACACACGATGATACTACATACACAATCCAACACTGCTATGGGACACGTGATAGTCGGGGTCCCGCTACTGTATAGTTTTCTTGTAATAGTCAACCTAGGGGTGGCTATTGGCCGCACTCTAGAGTGGATGGCCAACGCCCCCATTGGCCATGCCACAACTGGACCCCCCTCGGATCATTAGGCAACTCAGATGATGTTGTCTTTTCAAGATTGGTGCCCATCTGTTTGGGGCTGATCACCCACACAAGAGGAACCTGTTGTGACTATGAGGTGTGAATGCCGACGCCTGAGGATTAAACCTTCCATGTCCATGGTTTTCACCATGAAAGACTGACACCAATATTTTAGGCTGCAGGTTTAGCAGCGGATGTCCAGGTCGTACGTGAGACTGGAGCATCTGGTTCATTGGTCGTCGGAGAGGCATGTGTCTATAATTCAAACTAACCATTCCGCTTGATCGTAGGCCCAAAACTTTGCAGAACTGCAGGAGGAGGTGAGAAAGATGATGAATATGCGCTGGTGGCGGGCTCGCGCACCTTCAATCTTTCGAGTGCCGGAGGGAGGATTTTTCATCCTTCTTCAAGCCCCTGCATTTCGACTCTATGCACGCGAGTTCTTCCAGTCCGCAAAGCAAGTATAATCCGGGCGTCATTCCTTCCTGCTTTTGTGGAACGTTTTAATAATGAAGTTGGCAGGGAAGTGGGACGTAGCTTCGTATGGCAAGCGGCTTCAGCCCGATCTCTACTGAATGCCTTTTCATTGCGCGCCTCCGATTGTTGATACTCGTGGTGCTTCGAGTGCCCTGGATGTGTGTGTTTTCGTGCTTGTTGACAGCAGATATGGCTGGACCCGAGTTCCTAAATAGGCTCTTTTCTGGCTCGGTTACAGGAGAGTTGGTCCCGATCGCACGAAAAAAACAAAAACGATTATCAATCTAATCTCTCATGCATATATAAACTCACACGATTTCGCAATGGCACCCTAGTCACGGTTTCTCAAATCGCCGAGCAAACAACACTGTTTGTATGTAGTATTGCAAGCGGGTCCTGGGAAGCCCTGGAACTCGCTCCGATCCTTCGTATCGATTACCTTCGATTCGTGTGCTGGATTAGCCAGGTTCGTTTCTCGAATTCCGGAAAATCAACTATAACCAGCACTGTCTAAACTTAATGTTTGTTGACGTGGTTTCCTCATTGATCTAGTAGACACATTGCTAGTTTCATTGTTCTTCTGACTAACTTCATTATATTTATTGTTCAATCGCAAAGAATGTGTTAAAAAAATCCAAAATTAACAAAAATTTTTTATTTATCTCTCTTTCGCCTGGGTATTTATTGGTTTTGACTTCTCACCCACATGCGCTGGTAACATGTTCGGTGCATACGGGTACGCTATAGGAGGCACAATACACGTCCTCTCTTCACGTGACTTCGCAAAATTTAAAAGCTGATGTCACCTTCACTTGATCAGGTCCCCCCCGCCATTAAATCGCACATCTCTTTCTTCGTGCTTGATTAGTTTGATTTTATCGTCATATCTTTGATATAGATTTTGCAGGCAGATCTTGATATGATATCTCAGTCCATGCGAATTCAGCTCCAATAACGTGAACCAATTGCCATTTAGACTTGTAAGCTTAACCTGCGACTGTGAGAAGAATCTGCTTCGACCAGATCTTCACACATCCTACGAAACGCGGTTTTTTCGTTTTGAGAATATCTGATCACGTCTGATAATTGGAGTACTCATTCGATCCTATCTCTCAACAAGTTTGCTTTTTGGTAGGGTGAAAGGAAGAAATTGTTAGCTGTTGACGGAAAATAAATACAGACAACCTTGGTCTGTGTACAGGGCGCTGAGCACGAACTCCTCGGTTATGACGCCATTGATTGCCTGGGCATTCTGCACGCGGTAATGTTTTCAGCCTAAGCTAATTACATATTTGGCCGTTTGGTTAACTGTCTTTTATGGTAATTTTCGGATTCGTCGGCGCAATTTAATGAATGGAAGCCCCATCTTTTTATCATTCACTCCGAGGTGTTTTATGTAGCACATTTCATTTTAATCTCAAATTAAAATTCTTATTGAGTTTGACAGTGGACAAGTTTGTGAATTTTCGAAATTTAATTTGGCCACTGTTTAGAAGCCATCGATCTTGTATATCCATGGCCGTATGCCAATTTAGTGCATCTGTGGTGCATCACAGTGCGATTAGCTGCGTACCGCCCACCCTGCACAATACCAAAATATTGGCCCCTGTCAAGCAAATACTGTTTTTATTAGTTGTTGAAGCCATTTTTAACAACTATTTTATGTCATGTCAGCTTCTTCTTGCATAAAATAAATATCTTGGTGGGCTTTTTTCGGTTATACACAGAAACTATCCCCCTCGCCAAGAAATTATCAGGCTCGTCTTCGACGCGCCCGATATTTGATCTAGCATCGGCGATATTTTCTTGTTTATCAACCTCAGCCATCCAATATTATAATATAAAGCGTGTAACTTTAATCCAGGGTTAAACAGGTTAACCCACATTATGGGTTAATCAGGTTATCCTTCTATGGGGATATTTAACCCGGTTAAAATTAACGCTGGGTGTCAGGGTTGGCCCGCTTTGTGAATCCCGGAGAATGAGGTTCATACTGGTATGTCAACAGGGTCGCTTCCCCGAGGTGCCTTTGCTCGCTTCATTTCCAATTAGTTTTAGAAACATAACAAAATTGTCGAGTCCCGGTACCCCTCAAAAAAAAAAAGAAAAAAAAAAAATAGTTCCGGGTATCCGGACCGTGACTACCCGAATTTTGCTCTGCTGTGGGCCTCATCCTAGACCCCCGGCAATCATTTTAGGCCCTACGCATCTATCTACTCGAGCTCACGGCAGTCACCACTCTCTATAACATTTTGTGAGTTAGTCAACGAACATTACAGTGTTGCTCGACTATGCAACGACTGTCGTGTTCATCAATGAACAGCATGAAGCGATCGCAACATTGTGCCTTCACAACGAGACCACTGCTTCTTTGGTGCATCACAGGTATCACGCTGTCGTCATACATAGTCAGGGAGCCGCAAATGACCCATCGCGGACCAAAACCTTTCTTAGGGGATATCGATCACCCCATCCGAGTGGACGCTGGTGAGATCAGTGATGACGGAACTATTTCGTTAGATCGGCGGAACCAAGCAGTCCGTTCGCATCTAACCGCATTCACCAGCTCCTGGTGTATTGTTCCAGGGCGGGCGGATCCGCATGCCGTACCATCAGACCCGATGCCCTTTAGCTATCTGGCTGGGGGTTCGCATATGCATTCTTTTCCGCCCATTTCTATACTTCACCAGGTGCTACTCAAGATAGGACGGGAGTCTTGTTCAGTGCTTCTGATAGCGCCTTTTTGGTCACGTCACCATGGTTTCCACTCATTCTGGAGCTTCTAGCCGATACTCCACTGGAGCTACCGACGATTTTCCTATCCCTCTGGATCCTGATCGAAGGTGATGTTTCATCCCGACTTGGAATCTACACCTCACTGCATGGCCGCTCTCAAGCGACGTTACACGCAGGCAGGACTTTCTGACAAGACGGCGGAGCTCGTCGACAAGGGCCGACAAAATTCAACCCTCAACCGTTTTACTCTGCACGACACTCTGCACGACTCGGCCGTTCATGGCGCGGTGCATTATCAGGTATCGATCCATAGTCCCCTCTGTTCACCCCAATTACCGAGGGCCTCACACTCCGGTTTGAAACGGGATTACAGGCATCTACGGTGATAAGTATTTTCGCTATAACTTTCTATACACGTAGCAACGCCTGAAGGTGATCAAGTTAGATTACGAAATGTTGCGTTTACTTATTGTAGGTATTGTGAAACTACCGTCCCGCCTGTTAACGTATTGGCCTCTTGGAAACGTTGGACGTTTTTCGTGGGCTCGGAATGGGTCCCATTCGATCCGATTTCTCGCTTCGCGCTAGATGCGAAATTTTAACGGTATTCCTCTTAGCTGTCGTGTCAGAGAGCCACGCGCTCCGCATAAGGCAATAACATTAGTTGTTCTCGAGGAATGGTGCCACACTTTATTTTCGACCTACAGTTTTTTGGGCCAAAATGGAACACAGAACTTTCCGTGCTTTCCCGATTTCATTACCGAAACTTCACTGCTCGGCAGTCCGAAGGAGGGCTTAGTTGTCCAGCCGGGCCCTCAAGTGTCATAGTAATGAGACTCAAACAATTAGGGGTATAACTCAATTTTCATAATCTCGACACTACCATACAATGTTCACCAAAAGCGATCTGTGGCTACTTCGTATGCTTTCTACAAGGGCATACCAATCAAAGACATCATAAATCACAGTATCTGGGAAGTTCGATCAGGTGTTCATTAAAACCTACCTGAAATACCAACCGCCAACTTCGACTCATACTTCGTTTGCGTCTTCGTGCTCACCGGCGCCGCTTTAATGACTAACCATGTGGTAGTGTCTATTGTTTTAGGTTCTTACTCGAAGCCTATTGTGGTAATTCTTTTCAGCGAACGAAGGTCTGATATTGTATCTTACCCGCGATAGGTCCGGGTCAAGTTGGTAGTTAGGTTCAGTTTAGGTTTAGAGCCTATATGCCTACCGCCCATTGCGCAGGAGTTTGCTCCCCTCCCCTGGGTGTTTGCACGGTGTCAGTCTGTGAATATATTGGGTTTTCTCAACAGCAGGTAAGTATTTTTTCGTCCTAATTAACATATAATGTCCTATATGCCAATTATTCTATTAGGACGAGGAAATACTTACCTTCTATTTGTGTGCGACCCACCCTCCTCCCCTCTGAGCAAATCCGCACTATTTGAGTAGATTTGACTCCCGGGAAGAAAGAGGAAGTTGGATTGGTAGGCTTGGGCGATATAATGTTAGGGAAGAGGTATGGCGGTATGCATATAGCCGGTAATTTTTTTAACCGAGATTGGACACATTACGGTGAATGTGCATATATATTGTTCTACATCAGCTAAGTATTTCCTCGTCCTAATAGACATAATTGCATATAGGCATTATATAATTACTAATAAAAGGACCAGCTCATCTGATTACATGTATCAAATAGTCAATTTCATAATGTATGGAAATTTGTCCAATTTGTATGATGTTTTTCCAAGTTTGTATGAAATTTGGCCAAATTTTTTTGCAATTGATCCAAAATTTGTTGAATATTTTTCTAATTTCAAATTTGCTCCAATATTTTAAAATTTGCCTCTTTTGTTGAAAATTAGTCCTATTGTTTGAAATTGGTCACAATTTTTCAAATTTTGCCCTCAATTTTTTTTCAAATTTATTCATTTTGTTGCTGTGACTTGCTACATTGTGCACACGTAATCATAGACGAAAACTATCTGTTTCCATCACTTTACAGCTAAGTCGATGATATCTAACATATCTAAAAATTAGATCTGTCTTTCTGCGAGTCATGTCCGGCCTATGCGTTTCGTTCTCTTGACATATGGGGCTGATATTTTGGCCTGAAGGTAGGGACAGACTGCCGCATTGTTATCAGTGTTTCAGAGTGATCCAAAGGTCAAAGGTCATCTAGAGTCAATGACCACCAAATTTGGGCACGGACTGCAGACGCTGGCACACACAATCTGATGTCAAAGTTCACACCATAGGTCAAATTCCACACAGGGCAAACTGCAACGCGTTTGTAAATGTTTTCCCTTTGAATTTACCCAGTCCCGAAGCCAATTCAAAGTTGTGTTGCACATTCTTGTATATAAACTCAAACACCATTTGCTCTGGCCTTAACTTTTATTAAATTTGTATCTTTATACACACTTTCAAAATGGTAAGGAAAGTTTATATTGTTTGTTATATATTTGAAATGTTTTCCTCTAGGATTGCTGACTCTTTCACTGATATTGAGGCACGATGAAGTAAAGGATAGGCGAGACAAATTTAAAAGGAGTTCGCTATAAAAGCTACCATTTCACATAAGTGTGTCGCATTTTGGCAAAACTTTTAAGAGAGTTGGGTCAATGTATGCAGCCAATCCTGCAATTCATAATGCGGTAACTAAAGTTTTGAATGCTTTTGTCTTAATTAAAATAATGCCATCTTTTGACTCAGTAAGTCCATTTCTGGCTTATTTTATTATGTGTTCGGGATAAATTCCAGCCCCATTCTCTAGCAAAAGGGCCGGAAACTTGTTGGTGGTGGTGGGGGGGGGGGGGGGGGGGGGAGACTGATATACAGGATGCTGAAGTATTGTTTCGGCAA
>JAMKCH010040332.1:0-13891 GCA_023653785.1 Ophioderma brevispina
TATGAATCTCCGGGCAGTCTTGTTCACTAGTTGGGCAAATTTGCCATAGTTATGGGGTTTTGGAGCAATCCTCTTCACGTTCTGATCCAGGTCATCAGTGAATCCTTGCCAATCTGGTCCCGGTGATACGCTCCAATTAAGTCTGAACTTATTTTATTTTATTTCTGTCTTATTTCTTATTTAGCCTGGGTAGATCATTCAGTGCTCAGACACTGCTTTCCAATGATGCCCAGGGATCCAGGACGACTTGGGACAACCAGGGGTTTTCACCCTACTCTTATCGAAACTGACTGCGATTTCATATACATGTATATGGGACCGACGGCTTAACGTCCCCTCATGGTTCGTTTGCCCAACACCAATTGAACCACGGGGAGAGCGGAATTTCAGTTTTAATCAATGCTTGCTTACAGTGTTTAAAATTAATAATCTAATACAAATCATGCACTGATTATAATTATCATTTAATTCACTGAATCTGATTTGCAATTTACTCTTGTAAAGCAAAGGTCAGAAAGTTACTATGAATACATCGAAAAAAAAAACATTACGGCGAATCTAATTTTCTCTGTTTGTCTTATCTATTCACAGTAATTTTTCAACATCTAATTCTTACTGTTTGAGTAGGCCCTAAATATGGAATATTATTCAGGTTGAACTGTATTTTTGTTAAATTTCATATACAATCTTGCAACCAAGGTTTTTCTAAATCACAATTGTATGGGGATTCCAAAATCATGGGTGTAATTTTTTAAATGTGTTCTTGGATGTATTCTAGGGGGAAAGGTTTATACAGGGGTCAACATATAAAAGGAGGCAAAATGTATTTTAAAGTATACCATCATGTTCAGTACCTTTCAAGGATTACAGAAAGGTATAGTTTGTCCTACCTTAGGGTTATAGTACAAGAATTACAAGGCAAAATGGGTTCAAGGTCACACTGGGGGGTAAATTTTCAGATTCATCAGTTTGTTTTTAAAATGGTGCCAAATTGTTCGTCTTACTGTACAGAAGCCGAAAATATACAGGTCGCTTTGTCAATGACGTTTTAATGATAATTAAGAGGGCAAATATGGCCGTGGTCTACAGGGTCTACGGGAGACTACTAGTCATATCTGTAAAAGTCTTACTTTGAAACGTGAAACACAAAATCAATATACATTTTCTTATTTAGTATGACCCAATGAACGATTTAAAACCAGTTTCAACAAAATCGGACCATTCTATAAATAATGGCCTTGAACTTTCTTGAGCCTATTGTACTAATAGGTCCTAACAATAGGTCCTAAATATGGCAAACTATACTTTTTTAGAAACCTTATGAGCAACCGAACAGATTGGTATAAATTTTAAAACAATTTAAACACTTTTATTATATACCCCTGTACAAATTTTCCCCCTTATAAAACACCCAAGAACACATTTTTAAAAATGACACCCATGATTTTCAGATTCTCCATGAATTTCTGTATTGGAAAAACATTGGTGTCAAAATTGTATATGAAAAAACTAAACCAAAACATTAATTACATTTCCCCATGTACTATTAAAGTCAATTGGTCAAGTTTAGTTCATTTCCTGATTGAGTATATACATGAAAGCAATCACTCCACTCCCATGGAACATTCAAGCATTCAAGTAAACAAGAAACAAAGAATGGTAAAAGGTAAAAAGTCCGGAGTGTTTTCACAAAATATTTTAAGAAAATTCCAAACCTATATTGATTAAAAAACGATAATGTGTTTATTTTCTGAAATGTGTCATTTTCATATATTTGCAGCATGAAAAAGAAAACATGATGATTCATCACCGGGTCGGCTGTAGCGGGTGGGCCGCGCATTTTAAGTTTTGAACCATTAAAATTCCAGTTCGGAGAATAGACCATAACGCAAAGTTGGCGTAAGCCTTTATTGTTTGTTTTGAGAAGTATAATTTTTCTTTATATAACGACCCGCTCTAAATTCGTCATTTCTCAAACCAAATAGGCCCTGCACTGAAATCAAGTCTATAATCCCTCTAGATACCGCGCGTAGAGCGGAAAATTTTGGATATTCATGGGTTACAAAGTATAAATAAAGTAAGTGTCATTGTCGCATTGATTTTCTTTAGACGACGGAAGGGGCGACGGCGCGGCCCCGGATCCTCCATTGGTAAGCGGGCGATTGGCCTTAGTACAAATCATGGGGGGGGGGGACATTTGATATTGTGTCCCCCACCCCAAAAAACGTGGGGGGGACATGTCCCCCTCGTCCCCCCCGGATTGACGCCCATGCTTGCAAATGATAGTCTAGGACATTGGAAGAATAGAGATATATTTTACATATGAAAATAACATACCCCAAAACAGATAGGGACATCAATAAGAGGCTAAAGACATGCAGGTGTAGACTATGTTTTAAGTTTGCCTAACTTTAATCAACAAATGTGCCTATTACATGAATATCATACACTTGTACTCATTGGTATTAAAACCACAAAGCCTAGGTCACAGACTGGTCAAACAAGGTGCATGCTGTGGGAATCAACTCCAATGTGCGTTTTCTTGAGTTAAACGCCATTTCTGTGTCATCTGTTGAATTAATGTCGCCTGAGTCTTACTAGGTAATTATAAAAGAGTTCTCTTTCCCCCGTAGGCGCTGATTTTTGCTTAATTATTGCAGGTGAATGCCAATGGTATATACAACTATAAAGCCTTTAAAACCATGCAAAAATATTAAATTTTGAAAATCTAGAGGGTGCTCTAGTTTCAAATGCTAGTGTCTCTTACCACTTCTGTTTTTCCAAGGACTGCTGCATTTTTAAACTATGGCCGCCCAGTCTTATGCATTGCATACATACTGTATGGTTAAAAAAGCTATCTTACTCGGGCATTTTCCCTCATCAGTAACTAACTTATAACATTCTGAAGGTTTGAAGTTTCTGAGCCGACATTGTAGGAGAATCTATATTGCCCCACACTAAACAAAATCCCAGAACAACTATTACTATTATCGAACTCCATGGAGAGGTCCATGGCCCGATCGCGTAGAGCCTCGTCCCAGATTTTACCAGAGTGGTCAGAGCTTTGGTGTCTGAAGACGCTACATTTTTCTCATTGTACCCTTGAAATCTTAGAGCTAATGACGTCAATGTTTGGTTTGGATGTTATTAAGAGAACGGAAATGTGTCCGTTTGGTCCGACATGATAATTTTACAACAGTACTCCTTGCCTATGGGGATTATTAAAATCAAGGGTTTTAGCTTCTCACATCAACGGATTGAAATAATGGTGCAAAACTTTACAGATCGATGCTGGGGTTGAGGTTAAGACCATCCATCAGAGGAAAACATCATATACTTAATTGGGCCATTTCCCCTGTAAAATATCGTATGAACTTTGAAACTGAAAGACTGTCACCCCCCGGTAGCATACAGTGTAGACATGTTCAGATTTCCTCACACAACCTGAAGGTCACTTAAACAGATCACTAAACATATCAATAACATAAATACCTGACTTAATATTTGTGAAAGCGCTTCACACAGAGCGCCTTTAATGGAGTATCTACTGAAAGAGTTTTGAGCGCATTGACTTAAAACTTTTCAACAGTACTGGCACTACAATGGTGATAGCAATTTGGTTCCATAGCTTTGGAGCAGCACTGAAAAGACCCTGTCGCCATCACATTTATGTGTCCTAGGACACGAGAGTGAGACCATGGTGGCTCATGGTGGCTAGAACGAGTGGTAACAGACCCGGGACGTGATTCTCACGGACACCCGACTTTAACTGATATGAATTTGAGGGCACGTGTGTCCAGGTATTGAGCATTATCGCCTCCCGCGATGGTCCAATGTTTGAGTCACACTGCAGCCAACGTGTTTTTTGCCCTTGAGTAAGACTCTTTACCTCATTACTCCTCTCCACCCAGCCAGGTGTATAAATGGTTACCACCATCATTATTAATGCTGGGAAAGTACATTTTTCCCATCCAGTGCCGCATTCGTGGGTCCACCAAATTTTTGTTAGAAACCTGGCGAAACTGCTAGTTTCAGAGAGCAACAACACTTTTGATCATTCGACTTGGTGAGTTTGTCGGTGCACAAAAGTGGTAATAGTTTACATTAACTCCAGTGCCGATTTATGAACAAGGCCAGGGGTGTAAGTTTGAACTATTGATTCATGAACTATCCTAGTATAGTGTAGTACTTGGGTCCTTTGGGCTATGATCAGCTACGTGTATCTTTGATTGACCGAATGTTTGGTCATCGGCTTTGCCAGCGTGCAACCCTCTACCATTGACTTCACCATGTTTGATTCACACGCAAATTGAAATGCTTACCTTACAATTTGACTAAATTCTAGCTTCACACAGAATTGTGCCGTATGATAGTCTTAGCATCATAATGGTCCAGTAATCTCACATTCCAAGCTCAAGATGGCAAACGCAAGGACCAAAAACGGGGTGAATCGGACAGTTAAAGTGTTACTCCCTTCGTTATCAACTAAACGAAAATCCCTGTGATGATATGCACTTTGACCCTTGCTAATTAACCATTGACAGGTAGGGCGGCCCAGAAATCCCATTTCAGACGTCGCCATTGGTTGAAACGAAAAGCAAAATCTTGACGAAAAAAATTCTGAATTTTTTATAGGTTGTTAAGGAATATTTTCTTATTCCAAAACCGCTGGAGTGAGAATCAACTCACTGGAAGGGTTATTTCTGATTTTTTTGGATGAATAACGAACGAGGACGAGGTCGTATGTGGGTCATAGGAACACCATGACCGACTCACATCAAAGCAACCAAATGAGTTTGGTTTTGCCACTTGTATTTCCGTATTTCTTTTGACAAATTTGGTGAGTTGCGATAATGCATGAGGCTTGCCGCCACCCGCCTGTAAGTTGACAAGCTATGTAGCGATACTTTTTCGCGTTTTAAGATTGTGAACATTTTTTTGTCATTGGTTTAATTTATGTTTTTCAAAAGAAAAGGAAGCAACCTTATTAAATGAAAACACTTTCACAGTTTTCAAATTTGCATTTTTTTTTTTTTTTAAAATTTAATTGAGTTGAAATAAAAAGTGCAAACATTTCTTATTCCGTCTACTACAAACGTATTTCTTCATTTAATTCATGGGTAGAGGTAAATAATAAACCGTGGGAAAAACAGTATTACAATGGTATTAAAAAATAATTAAAGGGGGAGGCCCGATTTAAGGATATGAAGTTTTCATCTTGATAGAATGCCTTCACTCCAAACCCCACCTGTAAAATTTTGCGCTGATATTTCAATCTGTTTTGATGCGAGAGCTAAAAACGTGATTTTGTAAAACCCCATAGAGTATTTATATTGGTTGACCAAAATGGGGCACATTTTCGCTCATAACTTCCAACCAACACATCCTTTGGCTCTATGGCTTAATGGCTCTACGATTTCACAGCGGTAAATGAGAGAAATAGTAGTTTTCTTCTGATACCAAAATGTGACAACTTTCTGAAAAAAACTTTCAGATTAAAATAATGGACCGATGACATTCTTAATTTAGCCTAGGTTTGCCCGCCATCGTCTGCTCTCGTGGGCTAGGTCATGCAGGTGTAAAAAAGAGATATGGTCCAGCAGGAACCACAGTCTGGAATACATTGACGACAATGGAATATTAAGTGTTGACAATAGTGATCAATGCTCACCTCGGAAAACTACGCCAACGAGGGCGACGCCCGAGGGGGAGCAATGATCTAATGACCAAAGTTTTGTTTAAAATAGCGGGGAGCCCCGCGCTGCGCGCGGGCCCCCGCTAACCGAGTATACTCGATAGCTCCGATACTGGAATGTTTCAGAAGGTCATGCTCATATCGACCTAATTAGCAGTCCGGCATTTAAGTCAGTCATTAAGCTGGCCAAGTTACCGAATTTTAAAAAAATTTAAAAAAAAAACCCCCTGGATGACCTTTGACCCCAAATGACCCATCGAAATAATGCCCACAAACTTCGTATGGCAAAACTCACCACCATACCAAAACTCATATCCAGAGTCAAAGCAGAGCCAAAAGTACAAATGGACCCCTTGGATGACTTTGAACCCAGATGACCCTCGAAACGTGACCACTAAACTCGTACAGAGAAACTCTACCACAAACCAAAAACCATATCCATACGTCAAGAACAGCCAAGTTACCAAGAAGGACCCTTGGATGACCTTGACACCAAATGACCCTCAAAAACGTGACCACTAAACTCGTATGGCGAAAACTCTACCCCACACCAAAACTAATATCCATACGTCAAAGCCCGTCCAAGGTACCAATAATGACCCTGGATGACCTGTGACCCCAAATGAACCCTCGTGAAATGTGACCACTAAACTGTACAGCGAAACTCTACACCATACAAAACTCAATCCAGACATCAAAGCAAGGCCAAGTTATACAAATAATGACCCCTGGAGGACCTTTAACCCCCAAATGAACTCGAAAATGTGACTACTAAACTTGTATGGCGAAACTCCACCACCATACCAAAATCATATTCATACATCAAAGCACGCCCAAGTTACCCAATAATGGGACCCCTGGATGACCTTGACCCCCAAATGACCCCTCGAAATCTGCCCACAAAACTTGGATGGCAAAACTCTACCACCCTACCAAAACTCATACCCATCCGTCAAAGCACGCCAAGTTATCCAAAAGACCCTGGATGACCTTTGACCCCCAAATGACCCCTCGAAACGTGCCACTAAACTCGTACAGACAAACTCTACCACCATACCAAAAAAACTCATATCAAGTACGTCAAAGCACAGCAAGTTCCCCAAATAATGACCCTTGGATGACCTTTGACCCCCAAATGACCCTTCAAAATGTGACACTAAACTCGTATGGCGAAACATCTACCACCACACCAAAACTCACATCCATACGTCAAAGCACGTCCAGTTACCCAATAATGACCCCTGGATACCTTGCCCCCAAATGACCCCTCGAAAATGTGACCACTAAACTCCTACAGCGAACTCTACCACCATACCAAAACTCATATCAATACATCAACGCCCGGCCAAAGTATCCAATAATGACCCCCTTCAGAGGACCTTTGACCCCCAAATGACCCCTCGAAAGGGTGACCACTAAACGGTACAGCGAAACTTACCAACCATACCAAAACTCATATAATACATCAAAGCACGCCAAGTTACCCAATAATGACCCTGGATGACCTTTCCCCCCAGAATGACCAATCAAAACAATGACACTCAACGGTACAGCGAAACTCACCACCCTACCAAAACTCATATTCCATACGTCAAAGCAAGGCCAAGTATCCAATAATGACCCTGGATGACCTTGACCCCCAATGACCCCTCGAAAACGTTGACCACTAAACTCGACAAGCGAACTCTACCACCACACCAAAACTCACCATCCAACTTCAAAGACGGCCAAGGTTACCCAATAATGACCCTGGATGAACTTTGACCCCCAAATGACCTCTTCTTTTAGAAAAAATGACCACTAAAATCGTACAGCAAAACTCTACCACCATACCAAAACTCATATCCATACATCAAAGCACGGCCAAGTTACCAATAATGACCCTAGATGACCTTGGACCCCCAAATGACCCCTCGAAAACATGGACCACAAACCTCGTACGTCCGAGCTCACCACCATACCAAAATTCATACCGTATGTTAAAGACGTGCGAAACGCACTAGCCGGACAAACAAACAAACAAACAAACAAAAGTCAAACAAACAAACAAACAAACAAACAAACCCACAAAGTTGTTTTTAGTAATATAGATTATCACTATTTCGGATCCCTACAGCGATTGAATTTATCTAATTTTATTCCACAGCAACAAGTAGCAATTATGTCTCTATCTGCGTTTCTGGTTAAAAGAAAGTCTTCCCATGTACAACCGTATTGCACTAGTCCATCCAGATGGACCCTCGTTCCTCCCTGTGTCAATCCCCCCTGTGACCAGCCACTGGAGCGCGAAGTCGCGCTACGCGCTCGGTGGCAAGGTCAGTGGGAGAACGAGGGTCCTTCTAGATGGATATTAATCAGCGTTTGTTGATTCGCACTGGAAGACATTTAGGGCTTTGAGAGAAGCAAATTTATTTGTTGGATTTGGAGCATGAAAGAGGTAAAACATCTGTGATTAGGGTGAATTTTCGAACTCGGATAGTCTCAGGTATTTATACTAGAATGCCGTTTCGAGGGCCAAATGCTTAAATATAGGGTGATGGGGGGATAAGGTGCGGGTAAAAAAAATTCCCGCAGCCTATTCATTTGTACGGTAATGGAAATCCTAAAGCATTTCTAAATACACTTTTTCCCAGACCTCGCGCGCCGCTCGAGGTCTGGTTCTTAACGGACTGTATGAAACTAATGTTGCGGAACATGGTGAATCGAGTGCTAGGCTATATTCACATGTTTCATGTTGAGTTGTAAGCAACACAACCACACACCGGCTAGTGCCAAGGAACTCACTGGTTACACAAGCAAAATACTCGTTGCCTATTCATGCTATAGTCAGGGCCGTAGCCAGGGGGTGCGGGGGTGCGACGCACCCCCCAAAAATGACAAAAGTCCGCCATTTTGAGTTGAAGGTCCGCTTTAATATCATATTGAAGGTACGCTTTGTAATGTTAAAATTTACCATTTGCCTAAATTATGTTGTTACAAGGGCTGTGGGGTACATGTTGTTAATACTAGTATTGTTAAGTTACGCATGGCTGGTGTTATTATACTGTTTTCTCAACGCTGCGACGATCACATGTCACTTACCCCCCTACAGAATTTGGAGACGACGGTGAAAAAAATTTGGTCAACCATGCAGCGAGCGCAGCGAGCCGAAAAAATTGTTTTTTTACAAACATTCAAAGGCGAGGGACCATCCTTTGTTATTGTAATGCGTTCTTTATTATGGTAATAAGCGAACCTCTCTGGACGTCTTGGTCGTTGACATCTCACAAGCGCTTTGGTTAATGGGTGAATTTGCGGAGTGATCGATTGTGATCGATCATTGACTGAGTGTCAATAGATGCCGCGATCGTGACACTTGTCGTGCCGGCTCGTGTCAGATAAATGTTAATGCCGATCTCTATAGTCTATACACTTGTTGTTGTTGAATTAGTATCTCTATAATACATTGTAATTACATGTTTACAAAGTTATGTATCTCATAAGATATCAAATTAAATCAAATTGTATTTATCGCGATTTCGTTTCTGAATGGGGAGAAATCCCAAGGGGGATTTAATCTTTGACCTCACCCATACCAACAATATATTATTAAACCTTTAATGCACTGTATAATGAATGTGTTCCGCTAAAAATGTACTATTAACAAAAAGAAAGAACCGATATCACCCTGGATTAATTTTCTTTGTACATACTGTTGCTTTGCCTTGTAATTTGCGTTGGACGAACCATCAGTCTGATGAGTGCCAGTTATACTTTTACTATCACAGATTTACAGGCCTATAGCGATGTTTTGATAGTTTCAGAGTGCTGGAAAATATTAAAAAGTGTATCCATTGACATTGTTATGTTTCATATATTATGATAATAATACAGTATATCAATTAGCATTTATGTTTTAAAACTCAATCGCCATAGGCCTATATTTTTCAACCTTTTTCAACTTGATTCTGTACGAACTTCGTTGGCTTCACTGATGCGCTTTTTTTTTTTTTGTCCAAGTACTGTAACAAAATGTTTATCCACCGGCACCACCAATTAGGCAATTATTTATCGACGAATTGATACTACTTCCCACTATGATTGAAGCATTTGCAATTGAAAAGTCGCGAGGCCATGGAGTCGAGAACATGCTAAGAGGATTTACTTACCCGAGAAGACGGACTCCTGCTTTATTAAACGGGGGCCCATGCCCGATTTAAGTATATGACGTTTTCATCATTTTGTACAATATTATAATATTTTTAAAAAAAAAACCATCTGTAAAGTTTCGCGCCGCTATTTTCAATCCGTATTTGATTGTTAGAGCATAAAAACGTGATTTTTTTGAAGCCCCATAGGAGTATGTGTAAAATTAATATTGGTGCCCAATCATGGGCACATTTTCCTCATAACCTCCAAACCACACCAACCATCTTTAGCCTTGAGATTTCACAGGGTAACATGAGAAAAATAGTAGCTGTCTAGTGATACCAAAATTTTGACCACTTCCGGTAAAAATCTGGGGTTCTGGGGACGAGGGCTTATTAGCGAGCGGGCCATGACCTTAACATACGAATAAATGAGTACAATAACAACGTTTTTGTGTTTTTTTGTTACGCAAAAGATCCACTTCTGGCAAAATTCCGAACCCCCCCCCCCCCAATAAATTACTGGCTACGGGATTGGCTATATTAGTCAATTACGTATTTTGTGGTTTTGTAACCAGGATAGTCAACCGCTAATTCAACACAAGTTTTCCCAGAAAATCACCGTTTCATCAAATTAAACAAACACAGCAATCACTGGTTTCCAAGCCGCCTGTCCACCTGAGCCTGTCAGGTCACCACACTCAAAAGGGGGCGCAGAGCGAGTTAAGACACAGTTGCAGAGGATGTCGGTAATATAATCTTTTTTTTTCCGACTTGTACATAATGCACAAGTTTGAAAGCAGCAGCTGGAATAGTCAGCCTGGGGTTGAGAAGGGGGGGGTCGGATTTACTTTGGCGCATCATGATGTGCAACACTACGGCAATTCGGAAAATTAGCACTATTTTATGTGGATATGACACATGGAAAGAATCTTTTACCAAGATTCTGTATCTGTGCACAACAAACAAAACTGTCTTTGCATGGCAAAAAGCATACCCGTAAAACGATTCCAATTCACAACGATGCATCAATGATGCAGTAATGCTGTTTCATACTAGCTTGTCGTGCTGGCGCAGTGTTCCGGGGGGAACGAACATAGCAATTTGTGCAACAGCGCAAGCCGTAGTTAACCCGTGACCATAAAACTTGCAATGTCGCCGGAGGCTAGCGGACCATGCTTGCGACAAGCTACGACAAGCCGATAAATCGATTAGTTTGTCGTGCTGCTCCCTGCGACAGACAGCGAAGAAGTTGACTTGAACTAAACTTTTCTGCGACACCACCCGATGCCATAAAAAACTGACCAATGAAAATTGCACGAAGTATTTACATATTGTTAAACTCCTCGGCAGCGAGGGACATCGATAAAACTGATTCATTTTGGGATTGGGTGAGACTTTCAAACGTAACCAAATGGGCCATGCTGTTGAGCTGTCGGCCGCAAAAACCACGAAAAAAGTATGAAATACTCGCGACAATGGTCGCAGCGACACGCGACAGCACTTTTTGTCGCGGCGACAAAAACAGCAAGTAGCGCGACACAGACAACTTGTGGTTTTGCGACACTGCGAGAGCACGACAAAAAAGTATGAAGCTAGATTACCCATCAATTGGATGGTTAGGGAATGCGTAGTTGTGGGGGCATAGGTCATGTAGGGTCATCACAGGTCAATTGACAAAGCCCAGGGTCTGGGCCCAGGGGTGAATATGAGCAAGTTTGGTGGTCTATACAACTTAACTTGGAAGAATGTTTTGATATTTTGGGGTCAAAGGTCAAGCAGGTCATTGGAGGTCCAAAGGGCATATGGGCCATAAGAGGGCAGTCTGTGCATACCATAAGAGTTCTGGACGGTGGTTTTTTAATATATTTACTAGTGAGGTGCTTGGATTTGGCTATCACCTGTGTTTTGTGATCACCTGGATTGAACGACCCTCTGGTTTTGCGGTTCCTTTGGGTCCTTCAATGACCCCTGATACCTTGGCATGACCTTAAATTTTCGTCATCACAATCTACCCCACCCACCAAGGTTCGCCTGGATCACAAAGTGTTAACCCCATTGACCTGCATGACCCTCCCTGTATACCTTGTTGTGACTAACTCTAACTACACCCATACCAAAACTCATATCCATACGTCACAGCATGGCCAAGTAACCCAATAACCGACCCCCTGGATGAACCTTTGACCCCAAAAGACAACTTGACAACCGTGACCCCAAAACTCGTACGTCGAAACTCTAACCACCATACCCAAACTCATATCCATACGTAAAAGCACGGCCAAGCTAACCCAAAATGACCCCTGAATGACCGTGGACCCCAAATGGACCCCCAAAAAACGTGACCACAAACTCCTACGGGCGAAAATCTACCACCATACCAAAACTCAGATCCATACGTCAAAGCATGGCCAAGTACCCAATAACGACCCCCGGATGACCTTTGACCCCAAAATGACCACTTGAAACGTGACCACAAAACTCGTACGGCGAAACTCTAACACCATACCCAACTCATATCCATACGTAAAGGCACGGCCAAGCTACCCAAAAATGACCCCTGATGACCTTTGACCCCAAAATGACCCCCAGAAAACTGACCACAAAACTCAACGGCGAAAATCTACACCATAACCAAAACTAATATCCATATATCAAAGCACAGCCACGTTACCGATAACGACCATGGATGACCTTGACCCCAATGCCCCTCGAAAACATACCCACAAAACTCGTACGGCGAAACTCTACACCATACAAAACTCATATACATACGTCAAGCACAGCACGTTACCCGATAACGACCCCTGGATGACCTTTGACCCCAAAATGACCCCTCGAAAACATGACCACAAAACTCGTACGGCGAAAATCTACCACCATACCAACTAATACCATATATCCAGCACGGCCACGTACCCGACAACCCGACCCCTGGATGACCTTGCAGAGCTGCCAACAACATGAGATTTTGGAATCAGGGAGATTTGATTTGGAATCATGGAGATTGATTAGAACAGGGAGATTTAAAAAAAAGCGAGCATTTCAGAGTAATACCTCCTCAAGAGGGATACAGCCAATGTGTTTAAAGATACAATTGAAAGCTTACACATTTAAATAAAGAGTATAAAAAGTAAAAAAAAAACATTGGATTTTTTTTTAAAAGAAGACACTGAAAAAGTTGAAGTACAAGTCATTTAAAGGTTTGTAACTTGTAAACGAAGCAGGCCTCATAGTTATGAAAACTGCATCATGAGATAGAGCTCTTAAAATAAAGCTGTCCCGAAAAAAATGACAGGGATCCGGCCGTATGACAGCCCCATTTAAGGAACTGTCAGTAGGAACTAAGTACAAATGGAGATTTACAACAATTTTGAAACTGAAAAGTAGCAGTAAAAGTCCCCTTTAAAGGCACTAACTTGAAAACGGAGCCATCTACAAAACATATGAACTGCACCATGAGATAGAGCTCTTAAAAATAAGCTTTCCCGAAAAAAATGACAGGGATCCGCCGTCTGACAGAACCGTTTAGGGACGGTCAGTGGGAACAAAGTCCACAACCAGGCACTATAATAATTATAACCTAACAATTTTGCACTAATAGCATGATGGAGATGGAGAAATCTTCAAAAAGGCAACAGCAAATCACAACAGGTTCATTATCTTGTCGGCCTCTCCCTTGTCACAACTGGATGTTAAGTTGTTAAACACTTTAAGACACAGCATAGCCTAAGAAGTTAAATGTAAATATAAACATATTGCTGTGCTGGTCCTTCCGAAAGTCCGGAGAAAAACTATGTCAGATACCAAAGATATATTTCTTTTTGCCTAAGATGTGTTACTTATTTTCTGAATGTTATACGTTTTATTTTATCTCAACACACCATCATTTCCATGACCCTGATGAGATTTGACCCCAAAATGACCCTCGAAAATGTGACCACAAACCTCGTACGTCGGAGCTCTACCACCACAGCAAAATTCATATCCGTATGTAAAAAGGACGGTGAAACACATTGCCGGACAAAACCCACAAAGTGATTTTTAGTAATATAGATTTGACCAAATG
>JAMKCH010040333.1:0-14639 GCA_023653785.1 Ophioderma brevispina
TGCATCGATTAGCGGATGTCGCAAACCCTTTGGGGAAAAACGGATCAGTCACGCGTTTTTCATATGATGATTTGCAAATTGCAGGTCTGTCAACGCAAAGCACCGTGGATTTAACACGAATCTTGACCCACCTAAGGCCCTCCGATAAACATACATACATACACGCTGTAATAAACACATGATAACATGCACAACAGCAGCGAGATGAATCTTGAAAAGAAAAGCTAAAATGGTTCATCTTCGCCGTTTGGAGAAATACGTAATGCCACCTAAACCGAGGGTGAAAATACATAATCTAGTCCTATTTGGTAGTTTTAAATAAAACGGAATAAATCTCTACCCTCAATTTTGATAGCCTTTTCTAAATTAAGAAAAACATAATTTTCACCGTTAGTGTTAAAAATCATACTTTTAGCTTTTCTTTTTTAAGATTAACATTATTGCTTCTCAACAACCCTCAACCGCCCCCGGGGGCAACCGCCCAAACTACCCAACGGGATGTCTAGTATTGCAATATTTCCCATTCAAAGTAAGGTTGCGGATGACGTCATTGTTTGTTCGTCTATCCACCCTGTATTGTGTAGCTAGTGTAGTGCGCTAGAATTGTATTGAATAAATCAGTCTCCGATGGGTTCCCACTTAGATTAATGCATTTTATTGTATTTCCAATTAAGAAAAGTGTGTCATACAAGTAATTGCGAGAGCATTCTATAATTGTCTAGCGACGATCGAGTCCGATTTACTACTTACTAGATATATACTATATGAGTCAAAAGACAGGCCCTGCGTTGAGAACAATTTATTGTAATACATGTATAATGCCGCATGTGCAATTAAAGACACTACCAGTGATCCATCCGAAAAAAAATATATTTAAATTTGCAGCAATAACTTAAAAGTGAAGAATAAGTCTGCAGAAATCTCATATAATAAGTTATTTTTCCAAGCAAAAAATTGATAGAAAAGGAAGAAAACAGCAGTGTCCAAAGATATGAATCTCAATTCAGTTACGTGTTGTAGAAAGTGTCTGTACGGACGGTACGATTAAAATATCCATTTTGTCTTTATTAGGTTTTTTGGTCCTATAACTTTTGGGGGCATGTTTAAGATAGTTGGGCATAAATTGGATCTTTTTTTCTAATTTCTTTCAAAACGATTGGATTCTTTAGGCCATTTTGGTTGCTAAAAACACATCAAAAAGCTTTTTGGCCTAAGATTTAAGTTTTAGGTACTGTAAAAACCTTTAATTTTGTACATGAAATCATAAAGGGAAAAATATTTTCCTATGTCAGCAAACCAAAAAAAAAACGACCATCTTAGTCATTGATTTTGCTAGAAATTCCTCCAAAGGTGCTTATATAGCAGCTAGACACTTTTTTTTCAAGAAAAATTAAACAAGTCTTCTCAATGTTCAGAAAAACTATTTTGACACATTCATTTCAATTGAGGCAGGCCTACACAGATAACCAAAACATGACCCGATCACTTATGGTTACTGGATTTGAAAGACGTGTTGTTGTAAGGTCTAGCCTTTATAACATGTCAATACTGCCAATTTGTACTGGAGTGTTTTCATAAACCAACCTGAAATGCTAGTATTAACTAAAACAGAGAACTATTTGCAAGAGGCTTGTCACGATTGTGCTTGAGGGCCGTGTATTGTTGTAAGGTCAAAGCCTGTACAACCATTACATAACATGCCAGTGGCCTATGCCAATGCCCAGCCAGTGTGTTTATCTTCTCAACTGTGATGCTATTATTAACAGACAAAAGGCAGTAGAAGGCAACTTCTTTTAAGTACGATTTGTTTTTAGGGGCTATGATATTCAGACCATTAGGTGAAAATGATTGCCGTGCTTATGAGTGACTCTACTCCCTCTGCAAGGTGAAGAACATTTTTCTTTTATTTAGCCATCGTGAACTTGATGTCTTTGGAACAGGTTTTTATATTTCGGGAAGCAATATACCTATGCTTCTGTTGCTAGTAATTAATGTCAATGGTTTTTTTGGGTCAATTTTGGCAAAGTGAATAATTTCACCACCAAATCCCATGGACTTTCATTACAAAACTTAAAATCATTTTACCACTCTAAAATTTCATCTTAGACGAAAAAGCTTCCCGGATTTGTTTCAGCAACCAAATGGCCTAAGAATCCACTCGTTTGAAAAAAAGATCGTCACTTGCCCACCCCTATTAGATGCTTAAACAGGGGACCGGGTTGGCGCAACGTATCTTCCCTCGCCTTTCCCAAAGAAGGTCCGGGTTCGATCCCCGGTAGAGGTTCGTTCCTCATGGCTTTGTGATTTGGTTCTTACTCGTCCTACTCGTTCCCCCGCAGGTTTTCTTCGGGTACTCTCCGGTTTCCCCTCCTGCTTCTAAAATCCGAGCTTCTTGTCATAAAATCTGTTCTGGGTATTATGCGTTTCTCCTGATTGTGATGGTCGCCTTGAGCACGATTTACTGGATACTGACGCGCGTTAAAAATACACATTAAATATATTACTTGTACCAATAACGCATGAAAATCTTTCGATTCTGGTTGAGTAATCACTGATAGTGTATTTGATAGACCTCTCATGGTCTGTGGTATAAACGACTGGCAATGAAACTAACAATCTCTCGAGTCAACAAAAATCCACATGAATTTTGAATGTGGTCCCCCCCCCCCCAATCCTAGGCAATGTGGACAAGTTGGTTCGTATGTTGGGCCAGTGAATCTCAGATTTTTGTGTTTTTAAGATTTTAATTTTGATTTGATTTTGTACCTTGGATGCAACCCGGGTCTACAATACACCGTGTTGTGAGTGAACTGTTGTAAAGTGCATTCCAAATAATGCAATGTTTATTTTATGTCTTTGAACTTACAGTGACCTGAATCCGAAGCAGAGCCGATAATTCTGTGCATTGAAAGTATACTCAAATTGGAAAATCTAAAAATCATATACGTGCAAATGATAAGACGGAGAGCGGCCTCATAAAAATAAAACTGAATATTATAGTCAATGTTGCAGGGTATTGGTCCTACATACACTCCCGCAACACGCAATTTGATGCAGACTTATATTAATTTCGGCGCGTCTCTTTTTTCTATTTTTACGCTTTCTTGGTGGTTCTAAGATCTTTTAATGAACCTTACTCATATATTGTGTTTTAACGAATATAGTCTATATTTAATCTATAATTTCATGCTTCTGGGATAAGAACCTTTTATACCTAAACTGTTCAATTGCACCAATTTCTAGTCATCTAGTCATATCGTCGTAGCATGGGGACATTGGAACCTAAATTGCATTCTTATTATCGTAGAAGAAATTTCAATATTCTACGCGGAATAGACGACATTGTTAAAAGATACTTAGTACACCGAATATCGGTTAGTGAAGTTGTATTTCCTCAAGACCTTCCATTGATTCCATCCACGTTTGTTTATTTTATAAATACCAAATTAGTACTTACCTTCAGGAGTTTGTTTGTTGTCTTTAACTAATCCTCCCCTCTTCTTTCTAGCTTGATCCCCTGAAGACGCCTGCTTTTTGGTATCAACTAGCTGCAACTGCCAATCTGGATCATTCAGTATAATATCCAACAACTGTTGTTTCAATGTTTGATAGTTGTAGCGTCAGTGAACAAAACATTTTGTGATACAATTTGGGCTCAATTGGTTTGGTTATCTTTGGCCTTAGCATCTTCTTCGAGGCACTGAACCTTTTGAAAGGCTTCTTGCATCTTTACAGCAGCCATCTCTACCCGGTATCATTCAAAATCGATATCAATCTCTTCGGCATCTGGTTTCTGCCCCTTGTATTCGCGGTGATTTGGACATGTCTTTGTTTGCTTGTCCGGATTCATTTTTCTTAGCCATCCCCATTTTCTTTCTAGACTAAATCCTTTAATGCAGCTTGCATCTTCACCGGCAGCGTCCTTGGATTCAGGATCGTCCAGGTCGATAGCTATCACTCATCCCTCCCTCTGGCGTCCTCTTCGCATTTTTTCCTTTGAGTGTTCCATTGGAATAGATGGTCCTGGAGTAGGGCGACGATCTTTTAACTCTATGGTCAGGTTTTTTTTAAGTTTCGTTTATGCTCTTTCGTTCTGAGTGGCATAATGAATTTTCTTTGTATTGTTGTTGCTGTTGCTTTTGCTGCACATTGTCTAAATTTGACACATGACAAAGGAGAAACTTCACACCCTCTTGATCTCCGACCATGATTGCTTTGCTTCAACCCATCAGGCAAAGGACAAGAGAGGTACCAAAACATGGGATGGCGAGCATAACGTTTGATCGACTAATGACGTAGTCATCAGTCGCTGACGCCCTTTTAGAAACCTCGATGACGATAGTCTTCTCGTAAATCTAATTCACTCCTCTGAACAATGATCCTTTAGGAGCACTTTCGCTGTAATTAGTTTACGGCCGCGGACGGTATTACCTTCTTTTCATAGATATCTGTTGAGAGCGAATTTGAAAATTGTTCCTGGTGCTTTCTTAGGAGGGTTTCTTTTGTTTCTTAATGGACTTTTACTTAGCTCTAAGTAAATGTAAGACACTTTAGGTGAACGCGTTTGGCCAGTATCAATGTATGCCCAAGAAATATGTGCGCTTTTGTCCGTGACAATTATCTAAATGGGAGTTGTTTGTTCCTCGGGTTCATTTTGGGATGGGGAGGCGCAACTAAAGGATGTTCTCCGTTGCCTCCCTTTTTCCACGCAGCAAACTGGACACGTCCATTCCAATCCGTTACAAAGTTGACATGGAAGTATGTTATTCCGATTAGGATTTACACTCTATCATGTGATTCTCGGGACAGGTTTACTTGAAGCCGAGTCATTGGTGCTCCTCTGAGGGGGCGTTTTAGTTACATTAACGGCTATTCGCTCCGCGTTGGAGATCGTACTTTTCTTGTTCGTAGAGTAGGGCAAAGGCAAAGTTTGGGTAAAGCGTCCTGTCGTTCTTTTGGGTAGGAGAATTTCTCAAGCGGTTATGAATTTGATCCCTGCTAATTTTGATCGATTCTTTTGTGCAATATCTATTTCTTCTTCCATTGAGTAAGTAAGTATTATTTTCGGTAGATCTTATTCCCATTATTACTGGTACCTTGTTGCTAATTCTAAGTCTTCCAGTAATATCAAGGTTCTACCATCTTTCCTTCCATATCCATTCAATCAACGGAATCTCCTAATACCAGCGTCTTCCTCTCGCGATGATGCAATTCCATCGAAAGATCGCCATATAACACCTTCCGAATTAAGTTGTTTATCGGTCATCAACTTAAACGTCCATGTTCATTTTTGCAACAGTGGTTGATCTGTAATAGGTAATAAGCATACAATTAAATGACTGTGCTCATAAATTAAGATGCTAGCGAGTACAATGGCAGAAAATTGTTTCTCTTTACATAACTTCTTATAAATGCTTGTAGACACAGTAATAGTATGTGCATTTCTGGAAAGAAAACGAATCTTAGGAATGGTACTTACGCTGTCATTCGCGAAGAAAGTCTAACTTAACTCAGATTTGAATTCAGAAGACCTTTTTCTTTCTACACGTATTATATCGCTCTCTATTATCGCACTTTTCATTATTGTTGATGGAAAAGGTCCATATTCATGAATGACTAATCCTCGGTTTAAAACCTGGATTTTTATGTTAGCTTCCCTTGAAACTACCAGCCTCGGAATTTATTGGCCAAAATCCCGATTTGAATCTTCTTTTGTTTGTTTCATTATCAATCGAAATATTTTATCTCACAAATACAATTTCCACCAACGGTGGGTGACCCTTTATCCACCTTGCCAAAGTGACGTCACATGTCACAGTTACGGAGCTTAGAAAACTGGTTGCATGCTTATGCAGATGAGGTAATACAGTGAGAGCGCCATACCCAAGCTGTGTCCAGGAATGTGACCGATATCAATCGAAGGGACCATGATGCGTCCAATGCCTCTGGACTGTTCCCGGTTATTTCTTTAGAATGGGCCACGAACACGCTTATTTTTCGCTTGCCTTACCAAATACAAACGAACGAGCAAGGCGGACGCTGTTTTCCATTACCGAGGTCAAAGTTCCATACTATACTAATATTACAACTGTGGTACTACGACTGTCTAAATACGTCAATCGTCCTAGCAACTACAACGGGACTACCCATGCGATATTTAGAAAGCCATTTTGAAAATCTGCAAAACATCCGTGCCCGATCTATGCGACGATACCTTTCTGCATAACCACATGCTGATGAATGTTCTTGGATATAAAAGGATCATTTAATATGTGAGTGGCCCTGGCGAACTCAACACGAAAGGCATTTTCCGTGCGTACGTGTTAGTTGTATTGGGCTTGGGCGGTAAACATCAGCGCGTCCACCAGTGAGCTCGCCGATTCAAGATGATTCCAACGACCTCTATAGCCTTTTATTAGGCCTACTCCAACTCGGTGGATGCGGTCACTTCCTTGACATCAGTTGGCATTGCGCTCTCACTCACTTCCTTACCCCGCAATCTGCATACATGCACCCGGTTTTCTAATGTCGATAGGACCACGCCCAGTCACATTTATAAATAAATGCGATCTCCATATTTTTGCATGGTGCAATGCGTTACATGTGTTACTCTCGCCTGAAATATTTACGTCCAAATGAATATCTTTATAAGTAACGGAACGATTTTGTAAACCCCTTCCGAGAGATTTCATAAGTACAACCTTTAGTGAATTTTTAGTGGTAAATCCAAAAAATATTTCTCTCAGAAAATTCGACAATTTGGATTTTAAAAATTATTTTGTAATCATAAAATTAGTTTTGAACATACTTATGAAACTTACAACAAAACAAAGGGCTTTCACAAATGCGATATTACTGACAACGTCTGTTTCTTATCAGAATTTCGTTGGGAGCGATCATTATTACGCAGAATAACGGAGAATCGAGGGAGAAAAGCCCGTAGAAGTAGTATTACCAGAAATGCCGACAGAGTACCCCATGCATGACTTACCATTAATGTAATTTGGCCTACAATTCAACCATGGAATACTACGATGAATTGTAAGCGATAATCGAATCTGTAATATTCGTTTTTCCAAAACTTTAGTTTGATTTATATAATTCTGTGACATTCTCCCGGCAATTTAATGCGTTAGTTTCCTTGTCCTTGAACACTTTTATTGGACTCTTTTCATGGCTATGTGATCTCAAACATGCTTCAGTATATTATCTACACCTGCATGGGATACATTTGGAAAGAGCAACGAAGTTATCACAAGTACCATCCAGATTCGCCTGATATTGTCATAAACAAAAGAAGACACTTCAGCACTGGTGCTGTAATACCAATTGGATCGTTTATTGACTATCACGAGATAAAACTTTTGTCTTCAAGAAAAATGCAGCTGTTTTGAAATACATTATCTGTCTGATCATTGTTCGAAACGTGGTTGCGTAAGCATTGTTCAAGGACCGTCCTCACCAACAAAAATGTCCCTAATTCCTGCTGTCCCAATTGCATAATTTATTGACATCAAGATAAAACAAAAGTTGTCTTCGAGGAAAGTGGCAGCGGTTGGAATTAAATTATTTGTCTGAATGCATTGTTTGACGAAACGGGGTTCTAATGCATTCTTCAAGAATCTCGTCAGCAAGTTTTTACAAAGACGGGTTTACGAAATTCCAGATTGCCACGGGTGTCCAATGACGCTGTAATATAAGTTGTTATATTACCTAACACTACAATTAGATACAAAATGGGCATTTTAATTGGAAAAAAAGACTGATAGTTGTCTTTAAAGTTCTGTTTATTTTACGGTATGCTAAAAGTCCCTGGAAGTTTGCCGCCGGACGCTTCATTTTCGTTTGGATTCTGCTTACGGAAATAACAACTTTAAAATGAGTTTGGATAGATGTACATGGTTTTGGGTGATATGGGGTAATCCCGTAGATGTGTCCTATTATGTGTCGTGTTTTGGTGGGTAAAAGCCGGTGACAGTTGGTTCTAATCACACTAATTAGCATCAACTGTTCTTTACGCTTTACGTAACAATTCCATATTTTTAAAAGGAACAATACGGCATAGTTTGAATTTACCGAGTCAACAATTTTACAGGCCCTTTTCACAGTGCAACTAACCATACCATCTTAACCATTTTTTTATATCAATACTAGTCTTTCTACAAAGTGGTAGGCCTAACTGTAGAAAAAAGTCAAAGCCTACATTGGGTCCTTTTACATATAAGTTGATATTTCCCTCAATAATTCATTGTTATACCACTGACTCTACACATGGTAGCGGGCTGCCGCACATTGAATGGTCGCCGAGTGAGACAACAGGAAGTTGCTTTCGCCTTAGCAATATGGCTAGGAAACAATGCATTACACCATCTGGTACATATTCCACACAGATGTTCTATTGTTAGAACAAAAATTCCTTTAACTTTGCATACACCTTGTCAAAGTTAAAGGCTCATGATACGAAGTCGTGGGTTTCGATCACCCTTTGCCAACGTGGTGTGTCCTTGGGCAAGACACTTTTCTCGATTGCTCTCTCCACCCAGGTGCTAACTGGGGAGCTGCTAGGATATTGTCCATTGAGCGCCTCCCCAAAGGTATGACAGCTGACGTATTCCAAAGGTAGCTGTAATAGTTGTAAAGCGCTTGATACAGTGAAAAGCGCTCATATAAATACTGCAATTATATATTATTATTAATTATTAAGGAATTTTTGTGAGACAACTAGACATCTGTGTGGAATAACTGCCCCGCAGGTTTATGCATTGTTGTTCACGCCAATCGCTAAGGCGAGAAAGGCAACTTCCTGGTGTTTCTCACTCGGCGACTAAGACCACTATCCATGTGTAGAGGTCAGTGGTTGCACCGTACTGATCCATTATACCCTTCTGTCTTATTTAAATTTTATAATTTAAAAAGAAATAATCCTGCATTTTTTGTCTAGGATCGAGAGTAGAGACTCACAAAGTTAGGCAAATCGGCAGTAACCCACCAAAATAATTGAAGATTGATAAACACAGATGGCCCTTTTCTCTTTGAAAGCCTTTCACCTTAACATCCACATATTATCAAGAAAATGTATTGTAATTCATTCAAATGAGCAAATATTACAGTATTTTTGTACTTTACAACGGTTGTGAACCCTAATAGAAACCAATGCCAAATTCAAATTTTACAACAATATTCAGCATATTCAACAACACGCATAAGCTTTTTGCATCACGGTGACAACACAACAGATGGCGTTCATTAACTTCATTTCATTACCACTAATGATCATTAGTGGAAATTGAATCAGTAAGCTTCGTGTAAAACACATTACAATAAGGTGGCGATAACATTATCTATCATGAGCAATTTATTCATTGATACAATTTTTATGTACTGATCGTTGTATTTCCTTTTTTATCGGAGCAGCTTCTTTAATAAGTTTAATACTGCATAATACTAACAAGAGTTTCTGTTCTATCTAATAGTATACCTTAAAACTTGTAGCTACGGTGAATTTCTATAAATAGGCATTATTTTGGCTCTCAGAGAAGTTAAAATTGAATCTTAAATTAATGTCAGAGGTGCAACTTAACGTATTAATGGATAGGCAACATTTTAAAGGGGGGACCCGTCCTGTGTTTTGATTTTTCATATGACGTTTCTCCCTCACATGGAAGCATATACCAAAACCACTTGATTACAATATTGATATAAAAAAATTGGAACGATTAGCCCAAATTAATTGGTCAAGCTCTGAGTTGAAAATATTTGGGCGAGACACAGTTCGAGCCCAACCATTTTAAAACTCCAAGCGAAACAATTAATATTGCTAAGGCGAAAAAGCAACCTTCCTGTTGTTTCACTCGGCGACTAAGACCAACTATCCATGTGTAGAGGTCAGTTGTTGCACCGTACTGATCCAGTAAGTATGCCCTTCTGTCCTTTATATTAAAGTTTGATAATTGAAAAAGAAATAATCCTGCATTTTTTGTCTAGGATTCGAGAGTGGACTCGCCAGTTAGGCAATCGGCATTAACCACCAAAATATTGAGAGATTGATCAAACACAGTGCCTTTCCCTTTGAAATCCTTTCACCCTTTACATCCACATATTATAAAGAAAATGTATGTAATTTCATTTCAATTGAGCAAATATTACGTTATTTTGGTACTTACACGGTGTGAAGCCCTTAGAAACCAATGCCAAATTCAAATTTTTACAATACATATATTCAGCATATTCAACAACACGCATGGCTAATTTTGACATCACGGTGACAACAACAGATGGCGTTCACTTAGAATTCATTTATTAACCACTAATGAACTCGTGGAAATGAATCAGTAGCTTCGTGTAAAACACTATTACAATGGTGCGATAACATTATCTGATAATGCTCAATTAATTCATTGATACCAATTTTTTATGTACTGATCTTTTTAATTTCCTTGTTTTATCGGGAGCAGCTCTTTAATAATTTAATTGACTGCATATATAACCATAGGGAGTTCTGTTTCTATATAATATATACCTTAAAAGTTTTTTTTCCTGTAGCTACGGTTAATTTGTATAAATATGCTATTTTGCTCTCAGAGAAGTTACAATTGAATCTACTTAATGTCAGAGTACAACTTAAACGTAGTAATGGATAGCAACATTTTAAAGGTGAGGTGACCCGATCCTGGTCTGATTTTCATATGGCGTTTTCTCCCTCACATGGAAGCATATTACCAAAAAAAACCAAACTTGATTACAAATATGATATAAATTGTGGATCGTTAAGCCCAAATTAATTGGTCAAGCTCTGAGTTGAAAAATTTTAAACTCCTCCAAGCGAAACCAATTAAATATTGGGCCGTAAATCAACCAATTTTTGCTTCATGTTTTGATTCGACCACATTCGGAGAGGTTTTTTTTTTCATAAATATCAAAAGGAAACTTTCCGGGCTTTCAAATTACTGGGGTATGAGAAAAATCAAGAAATTCTCTGATACCACAATCGCATTTGATGTAGAAAAATCGAGGGACGTGTAGGTTGTCGATCACGCAGCCCACCCTTAAGATTAAACTCGCTGTTATACAACGACCATGAATGCAGCGCTGGCTTCTGTGTAAAATTATCAATTGACGTACCATGGTTTTTTATTGCTGTTGTTACTTTGTGGAATTCTCATTTTATTTTCTATTAAAAGAAAAATTTTGTTTTTGTTTCCTTATTGTTGTCATGCTTTAATTAATTAATGACAGTGTTCGCCGGCTGATTCCAACTTATAATTTACTTAAGAGGTGGAAGTACATCGGTTGATCCCAATTTGAAGGTCATATGAATTACACTCTAAATTCAGTAGTATATAAGAAATCCTGTGCACTAGTTTGTACGAACGCCATTCCACTTCCTTCCTCGTATATATGGATTTGCCATTTCTTTGAAAATAATTAACTTTTTTTGTGAATGCATTAGCTTATTATATTGTTAGAGCGTTTCCATTGTCATGGCAACGCCCTTGTTGCATTCTATAGCTAGCTTGTGCATAGAGTATGTTACTTGTTAGACAAACCGTTACGTGCAATGAATAAACTGATCTTGACATGTATTCTGATCAAAAAATATAATAATATCCAAAATTGTTCATCGGCATATTCATCCAATTCAGCCAATGCATGTCTCTTCCTTTTATATACTTTATTATTAATCACCTTAGCTTGTTTTATTAATACAAATATAAACTCTTTGAGCGAATATTTGAAATTAATTCGAATTTGTCTAGAACCGTAAAGAAGTAAATAAGCCAGAGCATTTCAGAATAAGATGCTTAGTATAGGATATAGGAATAACACCACAGTGGTAGTGGTAGTGTGTGGTAGTAGTAGTGGTAGTAGTAAGTAGTGGTAGTAGTAGTGGTAGTAGTGGGGTAGTAGTGGTGGTGGTAGTGGTGGTGGTAGTGGTGGAGTGGTGGTGGTGGGTTTGGTGGTAGTGGTGGTAGTGGTGGTGGTGGTTGGTGGTAGTGGTGGTGGTGGTGGTTGTGTGGTTTTTTTTTTAAGTTTTTTATTTTTAGTTAGTAGTAGTAGGAGTAGTAGTAGTAGTAGTAGTAGTAGAGTAGTCGGAGTAGTAGTAGTAGTAGTAGTAGCGTAGTAGTAATAGTAGTAGTAGTAGTGTTGCTCCGATTCGGGAAAAAAATGGTGCAATTGCTGATGGAGCTTATAGGATTAGTAGTAGTAGGAGTAAGGTTGACTTTTGGTGCCTAAATGATCAACAAAGTAGGGGAGAAACAAGATCAAGTCCCTTTTAATGCAATGGACGCCGACCTTTGGGCCCCCTACATGGTAACACTACACATTTAAGACAGTAAAAAAAACTATTATTATTTTTATCCTATGAGCCTTCTACAATAATTGGCACCATTTTTATCCAAATCAGAGCAAACTTGAAAATTTGCCCCCCCCGTACAACCGTATTGATCTTTTTATTGATATTGCTGTTTTTTAAACTTGTACTCAGAGATTTTCAGTTGTAGATAGTACAAAACTATACCTTTTTGGAAAATTTCTTTGGTTAGACAAATAACGAAGTAATTTCAAGTGATTGCAGTAATTAAAAAAAATTGCCACGTGTTTGTAATCTTTGTTCTAACTCCCTCCTTAGGCACCATTTGTGGTACTTAAGAATTACGTTTCAGGGGTCCCTGTCAGGTGTCTACATAGTTTAACACTCAAACAGTTGTACCGAGATGTGTATCTCCCCAGGCTACAGGAGGAAAGGAAGGGAATGAGAAACGGCGGCGAGATAGAGTTTTCTTACAAAACATACAAAAATAATACACAACGGAAACGATAGAAAGAATACTGCGTACATCGAATTGCTATCAACGAATTACATTTATCAACCAAGAAATAGCAAAATAATGACACAAACGTCATTTTTCATCGATTCCAGAAAAAAATCAGTGACTTGTTTCCAATTATGTACTAAATTTTCAATAAGATTCATATACATGGTATGTAAAGACACAATGGTCAGGGCTTCTGTTATATGCATGCGGAGGAAACTACTTAATGTTTAACATAGACTTGTATTTCTACATCATAGAAACGGGAAGCAGGTTGTGTTCTCCCTCAACAAACGAACAAATTGGAGATGAGAGAAATTAGGCATTAGTGGCTTGCTTTGGGTTTATTTTTTAAAGCTCTTTTTCATCGACTTAGTACCTTTCTATATAAACCTGACCAGAGTGGATAAAATTGTGCAAAGAGCGTAACATTGACCTTGGTAAGGCGTTACGAAGTAAAATTGATGTGTAATCCTCCACAATGAGGAGTGAGGAGGAAACGAAATCCATATGGGTATAGAATTTTAAGCTTTGTTTTTAGTCAACTGTTTGGGAATTACTACTGAAAAAAAAACCGTGACAATAAAAATACACATAAACACATGTACAGCGCCGCTGCGCGGAAAAAAGCACGTACAAAACATACACCACCACCATGATCTAAACCAAAACAACGAAAAACCAGTAAATGTCGACATTAAAGTCGACATTTAGATCCCTAACGTCATAGAGGAAAATCATGACAATCACCGCAAAAACGTGAGGTAGCGGTATTTTTGTTTTCAGATCTAGGAGCACTTTCCTACTAACCAAAGCCAGGTCCGCCTCGGGATTTTTGGCAGGTGGGTTTTGTAGCGATTAAGGGACATTAGGGGTTTATGTATAAGCGTCTTTCAAAAGTAATCAGAGCGCTTACATTTCAATCCGTTACCACATTTTCAGCTGCCATACGGCGGTGCTCAATGGAACTATATACTTACAAATCCCCATTTTGCCACCTAAGCGAAGAGAGGCAATCGAGGGTTAAAGTGGTTGTCTACATATTTAATCACTCAAAACCTTTTGTTACTGAGATGTGTGTTACAAATGTGGGCTAGCTCCAGGGCTTAATTGTATTGGGGTAGCCACAATGTGCGCACCCACTGCAGTCTGCACCCAGGTGAATTCGCAGCCTTGACGGAAATAAAGTACGGTTATCCACGTTGCACGGTATTCCGTCAAGGCGGCTGAATTCAAGTGGGAGCAGACTGCAGTGGTGCGCAAGTGGCTACCCATTGAATTGGGGGGTTTGCGTCTTTTCGTGCACACTCTATCTCAGCTATTTTTTTGCACGCTTTTTTACAAGCGAGTGTAAATGAAAGAGCAAGACATAGGAAACAGATGTATATTTCGAAAACTTCAAAATGGTCTGACTGCGGCACCAATACTAGTCGCAAAACATGCCGAGATACTTGTTTGTGCCAAGGTATTTCGGGCATTCCTGCCCATGCGGACTATTTTATGTATATAATTGCATCAAATATATCAGTTTGCGGAGTTATTTTAGTGGAAAAAAACTCAAAATCAGCCATGGCGTTTTTATGATAATTAGCCAAAAAGCATTACGGTGGCGCTATGTTACTCCCCTTAAATCGAAATCGTATTGGAGTAAGATTTTTTTTTAAATTTTTATTGAGCAATGGAAATATATTGATGTTCTACTATTATGCAGCCAAATTTTTGTAATGTCCTGGGAAAGTGGTTGCGCTCTTAAGGTATAGAATCCAAATCAAAAATGTTTTCCTTGAAGACAATCAATTTCGATTTGTCCAGTTTTTAGTAATT
>JAMKCH010040334.1:0-13399 GCA_023653785.1 Ophioderma brevispina
CGCCTTTGTCTTCCTTCTCCATAGATGTCTGTCTCCTGCATCCGCTTCTTTCACCACCTGGAAGTGGTCCAATGTCCTGCCTTTAAACAATTGTCCTTCCATCGCTTCCTAGGTCTTCCCCTAGGTCTCTTTCCATCAATCTTAGTGTTCATCACTTTCTTAGCCGGGCCTTCATCCGCCATCCTCATTACATGACCCTACCATCTCATTCGTATCTCTCTCACCTTCTCGTTGGATATCATTCACTCCTAACTCCTTCCTGATATCCTCACTCCTCTTTCTGTCCCTTATGTGGAATTCTCCCTTTTATCCTTCCCTTAACATCCTCAATCTCTTTGCGTCCAGACTTCTTTCCCTCTTTTTTCATTCCCACTGTCCATGACTCTCACCGTACGCAACACTTGGACGGTGAAAAAAAAAAAACATATATTTTTCATTATTTTTTTAGAAAATTGAGTGTATTTTGTTTTTGACATTCATTCTTTATTATATTTGTTAAATCTTATTTTTATTTTGGGTCCACTATTTGTCCTGTCTATTTTTTTATTTTATAATTGTTAAAAAACATTTTTCTTGCTTTTTCCTTTCTGTCGTATTTTCTTTTTTTAATGTCTTGTCATTTTTTTCATATTTAAATATTCGGGGTTTTATTTCGTTCAATTAATTTTGTATTACTTTTTAGTTTTTAATACTTTTTTTCTCATTTTAAAAAATGCCTTATTTTATTGTTTCATTAATTTTTGTTCGTATTTGATATTTTGATTATTTATTTTTTAAATGTTAATTGACTTACTAACGTTGTTCGTATTTATGCTCGTTTCATTGTTATTCTTATTATTGCTGTTTTATTTTAATAATTAGTTTTTTAATATACCATCGCCCATCTTTCCCTGAAGCAACTCTTGCGTTTCATATTTTCTCAACTTGTATTTTTGTGTATTTTAGTTTGCATTTTGTTATTATTTTTTTACATTTCTTTTTGTTTTATAACTTTTGTATTAGGCCATGGAATTGGATATTTAGGTCCAGTTCACGCCCACCCTGATTTCATTTTTGGTCAAAACTTTCCATTATTTGGATTAAATCATATTTTCGAAATCTTTAATACAGATCATAACTTTCAACTTCTCATAATATCAGGCAAGTCGTTCTGATCATTTGAACACATATTTTTGTGGCTGAGGGGTTACTTAGTGGTTAATCATGAAAATTTTCAGATTTCCCTACCAATAATGCTCCTGATCATACCTGTGATCCGCTTTACAATATTCATGCTTGAAAAATTGATTTTTTTTTAAAGGAAATATTACTTAAAAGTATCCAACTGTTATAAAGTCTGATGTTAGATATAGGAATTTAGGTTAGGACACCATCTTATACCATACGTAAACATTTTAATATGAAAATCTTGAAAATAAATGACTAATGAAATAGTGACCTCCTCCTTTTTTTTTTTCTTCGAACATCCACCGGCAACTAACAATCCAATTCCATTGGCCTTAATTAATTTTGTGTTTTTATTTAACTTCTCATTATTTATTTATGTAGTTTAAATTAATTTTAATTTAATATTGTTTTTTTTTTCTTTTAACTTCTTATTGTTTCCCTCCGTGCTTTCTTTGGTGTTCTTCTTTTTTATTTTGTCTTTAAAGTAGCGTTTCTATTTTTCACTCATTGTTCAATGTGTTATTCGTTTGAATTTTTGTTTGTATTTTATTTATTTAAATTTATTTCTTTTGTTTCCTTGTAATTTGTTTATTATTATTAGTTTTTATCAACTTATCTTTTTAATATTTTAAAGATTTTTTATTTTTATAGTTTCAGTCTTATTTTAGTACTTTGTTTGGTGTATTTGCCTTTAGTTGCATTGTTATTATTTTTTATTTATGGAGATTAATTTGCTTCTCTTCTTTTCTGTCTTTTTCACTTCACTTTTCGTTCCTCTTGTTTTTTTCTTTTTCCCTAAGAATTCTCTGTGCTTTGTTTTTTTTTTTTTTTCTTTTTCTTTGGTCCTTTTTCCGCGTTTCCCTTTTTTACCCTCCTTGTCCCATTGTTCCTTCCTTTTTGCCCTTTTTATTTTGGTATTTTAATATTGTTTTAAATTTATTCTTTTGTTTCCGTTGTAATTTTGTTCATTATTAATTTTTCCATTTTGGCCGACTTATTCCCAACTTACCTTCGTGATTCAATTTAAGGCCGGTGTAGGTTTGTTACAAACAGAAAAAGGGGAAAAAGGGGAAAAAAGCCTGCAAACGTCACATCTTTCCTGGTAACAAACAGCTCAAAGAAGACCAAAAACTAAATAACAACAATGAAAAATCAAACTTTTCTTGACTGATTTCGAACCCCACCAGGCCACCGGGGGGAGAATTATACAAGTGTGTAGATACCTTAAACCTCTGCGCTACATAGGAAACTTGCTATATATTATATTGTTAATCTGCTCAAGTGGTCACAAGGTGATGGGAGACAACTCGAGGTCACGATGACTGACCCAATCTGGCTGGTACGTGGAGGACAACCATTATACAACAGTGTTTTTAAAAACGTTTTAAAAAATTCCTTAAAATTTCGCAAGGAAAAATGGAGAATGTCTTCTTGATTAAATCTCGGCCGAAAGAAATTAATTTTAGGTCATCGGTAATCTAGAGCAACTCCTCATATATTTTCCACCATATTTGGACATTCCGCTAATGTAGCATCTCTTGATTTAACGTAGAAAAAACCCCCAATTTGGCTACAGTTCCTACGGCGGTCCGGAAATTTTGTAGTCTGTGTCCACAGAGTGATGAAAGATATTATATTAGTACTGCGCGAGCGATTAACGTTATCTCCGGAAACGAAGGGGTCTATGGAGATTTTTGCATCAGAGGGTCCGTTATATGTTTGTTTTGAATAGGTAACGTAATTGGTATGAACCTATAGAACCTAGCTAGCGAGAAAATTGAAACACGGAAACGTTTTTTGTCGGGCCTACCTTCGGTTGCCTCCGCAAAACCGGAAAAGTAAGGCCACCACCGCACCTACGGGCCGACATCACTTACACTTACCGGACCGCTCCCACCGTAACGGTTTCCAAAGCCAAGCGAATAGGTGCGCCCGTCGGCGGCCCTAAAAAGAGAAAAATGAGAAGTAAAAAATTAATAAGGCTCTTCACTCTTAGAATAAATACAGAGTGTATCAAAAATTGACTCATTTGAAAAGTTGAAGTTCAAATGAATTAAAAACTTGGTTTATGGAGTTTACCATGCAAACCCTCATTTGTTTATGATGTCAAGGGTCACATATCAAGAATCAAAGGTCATGTGAGGTCTTAGTTGTTAAAATAGGCTGAAAATGTAAAATTGACCTCATCTGAAAAGTTAAAGTCCAATTGGAATCAAACTCTGTTTATGAGTTTACATGCCAAACCTATTTATTTGTGAGGTCAAAGGCCACAATCAAGGTCAAAGGTGGTGTTAGGCCTATCATTCACAAACCGCGACGTGCAGGGGACACAAGCGGTCCGAGGACCGATGTAGACTATTTATTATGAAAAATTGAAAGAAATGGCGTAAAAATTGAAGCAGATATATGCAAAGATTTTTTTTTACACCTTCCCATTTTTTTCTCTTTTTTATTTTCATTCATATCAGTAAGCCACATTTTCTGTAAATGAATAGATACCTCACTTATATCGTAAATGATCTTCTTCCTATCAAAAAGTGGTGTATTGTGCATTGGCAACTTAAAAAGTGATAACAAAACATTCTTTCTAAAAAGTAATAACAAAATATTCTTTCTTTTCAAAACCAATAATAATATAAACCCTGTAAGTTTTTCGAGAATTATTTGCATAAAATATTGCACAAAATGAAATGGATCAGAGAAAAAAACTTATGGATCAATCGCATGTTTAAAGAGATTAATGAGGTTCTTCGCATTAAAATGTTGCGCAAAATCAACTTGATCAGATGAAACTTTCATTGATCAATGACATATTTTAAAACAAATTTGGAAATAGATTAGTATTTGGATAAGAGTTTATATTGCTCTTGCCCAGTCCACAAAAAATCATTCACTTTCGTTTTAAAAACTTTATACGGTTATGTATAAATAGGCTTCTTGAGCTTGGTAAAGAAATTATAATATATATATGTTGTCTTAGCTCTCGTTGAAGTCTTCCTTTAACATTGATTTTTCTAGCTATTTCTACCTATGAATTTGAAGAATTGGCTTCAAAGTTATTCAGCTTCAATGGACTTGAGCTATTTGAAGCTAAAATAGTTAAAATAGTAAATTAGAGAGAGTAAAGTTAATGAAAAGAGATCTTGTTTTCACTAACTGGACAGGTAATAACAACTTTTTGAATGTTCGCAATGTTTAAAAATAAAATTCTGATACATTTAATTAATTGACTTTATGACACTGACCAGGAATGACATTCACTGATTTCGCAAGTTTACTCTTGTGAAGAAATGTCATAAGATTGTCACCGTATCGACAAAATGACTGGAACTGAAAAACCAGCTGTGTATTCCCATTGGAATGGGGGTATACAAATGGGTCACCCTAGAAAATCTATCATATCTTTACTAATTGTTTTCTCATTTTAGGCCAAAGAAGTAGAAATTCAGAAAACTCATCTGCGTCACAGTTGGGTTCAAATTTTGTGTTTTTTCATGCACTAAACTTTTATGCACACTGTATTAGATATACACCATAATCACCAAATAACCAAATTACAAGTAACTGCACAAAAAATTATAGAAAAACAATGTATGGGAAGTGCAAACAAATATTTAAAACTACCTGAGCACACGTTAAAGAGTTGACACTGGCACATTTCAAAAATAGTGTGCCTCATGATTTTTCAAAATTGGATATTTGTGCATGGCTGTAAAGCTTTTATATACATTAGCCCTCACCTGAACTGTTTAAATCAGCGCCCTTATTAGACCATGGACGTGGACCAAAATAACCAACTGTATAACCAAATTCTGTAGTCCCAATCCTGGGGGGTAAGGGAAAACCAAGTGTTAAATTATAATAAATTATTACGATCGCATAAATGTCTGTTCCCGCACATAAAATGGCAACATCTTTCTTAAAAATATATAAAATGTCACCTCAACTCTTCTTTTCCCAATATCAGAGACCAATGGATATATGTATAGACTTCAGATAACCATGGGCTAAAGATATTACAATGGGCCGGTATGTAGGGCCATTGTTATATAGCCAGGTGTTACCACCTCCACGATTCGGGTGAGTGACAAATACCCGTCTCTCTCACAATAACTAACAGTGTACATTATACTATAGGTCGTTGACACCTTAAACCTTTTCTTCTGAAAACGCCTGGAGGTAAGGTTTTAAAATGGGTAAATTGAATAGAAATGAAAGTTTAAGCAATAAGGTACGGATTTTGAGTATGACACAAAGTTGTTAGGTCAAAGCTTGCCCAGCAACATGCTCTCATGATGTTTGTTCACGTTTCTTCCTTTCTAATAAATGATGACAAAATATTGGCCAAAGTTAAATTGAACACGCACTATAGAAGTCAATATTATTTATCTGTGAATGAAGGTTAAGTAATTTTGTCCTGAAAAGTACTCGAGTCTAAATGGATGAGCGTAGAACTGTAACAGCTGAAATCTCTTCAGCTGCGCGACAATTTAACAATGGTCCTGCACTCCCAGATGAAAGGGAATTTGAAGTGTTTTTCTAAAACCGCGACCGGGCCGGTGATTTGAATATCTTTAATCCATTGTGTGCTGAAGTCTATGTGTATCCACCTAAGTCGCTGATATTGGGGAAATGAATTGAAGTGACATTTTATTCTTTGTAAGAAATGTGCCAGTTTTTATTTGCAGGAACAGGACGACGAATTATGATTTTAATAATTAATTATGAATCTTAACACTTGGTTTTCCCTAGCCCCGATGGAGACTACAAAACAACCGCATAGACGGGACATGTTCCCACGACTAATATGGGTAAACAGAACGATTTTTTAGAATAATGTCGCCAGGCGACATTATTGCACAGACGACGGACCGGAAATGGCGTGTAACACAAGGAACAACAACACGGAGGAGAGACTGATGCACATGGCAATGAACCTGTTTGACCGGTTCGGTGACCTTGTGTTGTTACAGGCCCCAAGAAATTAGCAATGATTTATTGCATTTGATGAGTTAAATCATAAATTAGCACATGAAATATGATAAATGAGGCGAAGTAGCTAATCCCATATCACTAAGAAAATATACCTGTTGTGTGCATATTTGGTTGTGGTATGAAGCCAAGTAGAATTCAACAGAACAGCGGAGAATGTTCTGGAGTTTACTTGAGTCTAGGAGATCAGACTAGCCTAGCCCAAGGTGATATGAGTCTGACCATAGGTGGAGCACTGCTCATAATTACCACAGTCAGTGGGTAGCTGATATGAGAACCCAAATCCATACAGCGCTACGTAAAGTTGAGGCGTTTCCAGGCCTAATTGATGTAATGGGACTATATAGCAACATCAACTCCTATGGAGAGGACTTGAGCCTTCCTAGAATGTTTGAGAGGCCTATATAAGCCCCTCTCCTGGTGGAGAGGAAGATGAGGGCAGAGAGTTATCATAACATCATATCCAAGTAGAGTGACATCCAGTGCTACAAGTTGTTAGTGACAGGGACTAATAAACATGTGTTGTCTTCCATATAGGACAATTGTCATAGTTGTCTAGCTCAATAGTGTCGTCGACTGTGTAGTCTAGGACGTTTTGTTGCAATTGGAGAGGTTGCATTTTTTTTTGCTATATTTGGTTCACACTTTTATATCTTGTGGAATAGGTCATGGAGAAACCCAAAAAGGTATTTAGCTACATTGTTTTTTTTCGATGTGCAAGGGGGGTAGCCAGCATTTCAAAATGGCCGCCCATTTTTTTTTTTTTTTTTTTTTTTTTTTTAATTTTTTAGGTTTTTTCTTTTTTTAAAAGATTTTATTTCATGTGTATTCACTTTATATCAATGATAAGCTAACATTATTAAAATAACATTTCGATAACCTCTTGAATTAATCAGTTCCAGTTTGGCGCCACCAAAAAATCAAAATGGCCGCCATTTTGATAACTATCCCTTTGTTTTTGAGTATATTATGGTATAACGTAATTTTTTTAAAGTATTTTTTTTTATGTATTTGATTAAATTACAATATATTTAGTATCAAAAATAAAATTTAAGTCATATTCACCATGATTTCAAAATCATTGCATCTTGAATCGGGAATTGTGTTCGAAAAATCCCGCCATTTTATTTTAAGTGTTCTTCTTTTCTTTACCACAGCTAGCATAATAAAATGTATACGAAACGAGCAGTGGCAATTCCAGGGCGCATGGGGCCATTTCCTCTCCTTTTTTTCTTTACCCCCAGTTTACCCTCCCCATCGAAAGAAAAAATGACAGATTTTTTGCAAAAATCAGACGATTTGGGGCCAAAATTGGTTAAAAAATCTCAAAATGTTTGATATATTTTGCCTACTCCAGAATGTCACTTGTGCCAACCCCAAAAAAAATCAATTTGTCCCCCCCCCCCCATGGAAAAGAGGTCTGGCACAGCACTTTGACAACGAACCCGACAACACAAAGGACATAAAATCATAATATAAACCATTATATAAACAACTGAATACATGCAGGGCAGTCTCTATTCAAAACTTGGCAGTCAAGGGACCATGTTGCTTTTGAGATTGCATGATAGGTTGAAAATTTTGTCACCTTTTACATTAATTGGTAGTTGAAATGTTAGATGATATTGTCATTATGTAACTGTGACCCCGTAACAAGGATTTATGGCATCTGTGGAACCCAATTAAGCATGGTATGTGCCTTCTGAGGGGTATTATCTCAATGTGTTAACTTCAAGACCAATCATAAATTCAATAATGTACTGAAGGATTCTTATCGTGTCCAAAAACGTGAGTTCTCAAATATGATATAAGCCAGAGAGGGGTGCAATCCTGGTGATTCATGAAATCCCGCAAGGCAGGTCCTGGTCTGTGCATTGTGCTCCAAACAGTGTACAGACCAAGAGATTTTCATTGCTTGTGAAGCTGTTCCGAACCCACAGGTAGTGTCCTGATCTGCTTCCAGGTAGCCCCAATTCTGCAAAGAAACTTTAGATCGGCCAATTTGGTTTCAATATGATTGAGGCCTCGCCATCCAGCCCATGAGGGGTCAGTTCCAGGCGGATGATATCACAGGTTCAATACCGACATTATTGGTTGGATAGCAAGTCTTTTTTCACAAGGCGACCTCTTAACTCCTTAGAGACTGTTTAAGGGGTGGGACTTGACTTAAGAAACTCTCTCTCCCGCTTTCTCACCCTCTCTCTCTCTATGGATAGTAAGGCTTTCACTGTTAAAAAAAATGGCCGAAAAATTTACGGAAAGTTAGGGCAGCAGTATCAGTCCATTTTTAGGGTAAATTTACAGACTTTCTTTCAATTAACGGACATTTGACAGAATTTTTACAGAAATTTGTTTCATAGTACCGGAAAAAAATAGGTATTTTAACAGGAATTTTCCGTAATTAAAATTACGGAAACAAAAAAAAAGCCGCGAAAATATTGCTGCCAGAAATTTGAAATTATTCGTAAATTCACATGTTAGCTAGTTTTTATGTTTTTTGTTTTTTATTTTTATTGTTTTCCTAAAAACAGATTTTTCCGTAAATTTACTGAAAATCGTTTTTCTTAATTACGGAAATTTTTTAACAGTGTGGGTTCTGTCTGAAACATTAGGGTGCTTCACATTAGATACTTGACAACTACGTTTTCATGCTCGCTACACTGGTGTCTGGTGGAGCAATTCCTGATACGATGTATAAGTTCTCCATTGGAGTTGGGCGAAGCCCCATCCTGTGATACGCCGGTAGGAAGCATTAACGTGGATCAAGCTTCTTGGCATAGGGTGATCTTTCCCATACAGAGCAGGCATACTCTGCACATGAGTTGCACAGGCCAGTGCCATCGATCTTAGGGTATGTGGACGCGCACCCCATCTTGTACAGTGAGTTTACTTTACTCTCGCGCTTTTGATGTGGGTCTTATAAGAGAGAGAGTAGGTCCCATGTAAATCCAAGTAGACAAAACAGGCTGTTGACATTAGGCTTCACGGTAGATGGAAAGCACACACAAAGGTGTCTTGGGGATGTGCACATAGGTGGTTTTTCCTCAAATAAGGGTGGGTGGCGTTTTCCGCATACTAAGGAGTGGTTCATCCAAAGCTTTGGTATGGGTAGTCTCTCTTTGACAACACTGTAACTTTCTGCATATTGGGTGTCATTCCAAGATAGTCTACATCGATTAAAACAATAGGTCCTGCCTCCTGGTGGTTTTTGGTATAGATGTTGAACCGGAGAGGTGCGAGAACGCTCCATTGGGTGTCCTTTCGTGAGCCTACGCCAAGCAATTCCTTTGATGAATCCGTCAAGCGAAATATGGTGAGTTTCAAAATATTAACGGAGTAGCATCGTGATTAACAGCTGTGATAGATCGAAGGAAACACTCCGGTTCGAACCTTCTCGAAAACCATTTGGCTTGCTGATTTTCTGGCCGGAAAAATGCTTGGTCTGGTATGAAGTGTTCCTCTATCTAAGGTACGATACAGTTTTGAACAGGAGGATGTTCAAGAGCTTGAAGGTACGGCTGAGGAGTGCTATTATTCGATAGCTTTTGGATTAGATGGATCTTTCCAAGGCTTTAAAGAGTGCCACAACATGTGCTTACTCCCGATTTTTGGTGAACTTGAGAAATAAGGCACAATACATTGTAGAGCTCAAAAGTCACTCTTTGCTACAAGGCCAAAGTTTTTCAGCTGTCTCAGTGAGAGTCGTCCAAGGGGCCTTACTGCTTTTCTGGTTGAGTTGAAGTTGAAAGTTAAGTAACACACGGTTTCCGTTCGTCCATGCTGAAGGGATTAGTGAAACCAGGATAGCTTTCGGTTTAGGGTGATCTTCTGGGGCTTCTTGGTGGAACTTAGTTGGGTGTGGTTGTAACATTTGGCTGGATCTCTGTTGGATCCCTTGAAGCTTTCGGATGGGTATATAGACCACATGCTTTCTTGCTGTTATGGGTCATATAAGTGGATTCAAATAAGACTATGACAGCTTTTTCCTTGGCGATTCCCCCGACCCACTTCCTCACCTTTAGCAGTTGCTTTGCTGATAAAGAATCTGCTTCAAGCATGGTAGTATATTTTGGATATTCTTTAGCACATCTTGGAAAAGCCTGCTGAATATTCCGTCCTACAGTCTCTGGTTATGAATCTCCAGGCAGTATTGTTCACTAGTTGGGCAAAATGGTCTTAGTTTACTGTTATGGTAGTTTACTGTTACGGGGGTTTGGTGCATCCTATTTCACGTTTGGTCCCTGGTTATCAATGAATCTTTGCCAGTTTGTTTTTCTGCTTAAAGGACTGAAGTGTTAACATGGATGTCGATTGGTCAATGTTGAGTTAGTGGAACAGGATCGAAACATCTTGGACACAGCTTAGATATTGTTTTGCTTACAATAGCTAGGATCATGGTTTGAACCTCTTCTAACGGGATCTTGAAAAATGATGGCGGCCCAGATTAGGGCGTGAAGGAGACTTAGCTGCTGACGTTTTAGAACCATTCTTCGACAGTTGTCCGTTTGTATTGGTGTTGATTGTAGCCCCATTGGGTGATATGGATGTTGAAATCCCAATGAAGAAAGAAAGAAGGTTTGGTGAGAATGTTGTTGATGAAATCCCGAGATTGAATTGCGGGTGGCTTGGATCTACGGATGGAGGTTTGTAGAATGATGCAATATGACAGAGCTGATCTCATGGTCGCGGACGTGTGTCAACAGACAGGAGGTTGAGTCTACAATTATGAATTTATGGTTGAAGTCTGAGTTAACTCCTAGAAGTAATTACCCCTCAGAACACCATTAACAGTACCATTACGTATTTGGTTCCACAGATGCTATAAAGACCTTTTAGTCATCAGTTACATAATACCATATCAATCTACAACTTCAACCTACCAATCTCATGTAAAAGGTGACAAAACTTTCAACCCTATCAGTGCATCTCAAAGTACATGTACATGAAGCCAAAGTTTGCAAGAGGACTGCCTGTATTCCAACTAGCAATAGTTTAAAGTATGGAAAGCCAGCAGGGTCTAACGCACATCCAGCTTCATAACAAAATATCGATCAGTTGTTATTATGTTATATTATGATTTTATGCCATTTGTGTTGCGGTTCGTTGCCAGCGGCGGAGCCCAAATCATATTTTCTAGGGGGTTCCTTGTTGCCATTAACTCGGCGGGGGGGCAAGGGCCAAAGTGAATATTTTTTGGGGGGCGGCAAAAGGTGAACTCTGGGGAACCAAAATATAAAAATGTTTTTAAGATTTTAAAACCAATTTTGGCCCAAAATCGCTTATTTTTGCCAAAATCTGGTGATGTTTGCCCAAAATCGCGTTTTCTTTCAAAATTTTGTGATTTTTGGACCACCCCAAATCACTGCTTTTGCCAACAAAAATCGAATTTTCTTGGGCGGGGGGGGGGTGGGGGCAGCAAAATGGGTGGTGTTAAAGAAAAAAAATGAGGAGAGGGGGAGGAAATGCCCTCTGGAGTGCTACTGTTCGTTTTGATTACATTAATATGGTAAAGAAAAGAAGAAACACTTAAAATTAAAATGGCGGTCATTTTGGAACAAAAAGTCCCATTGCAGAATGTAATGATTTTATAATCATGTAAAGATATTTTTTTATATTTACTATATTGTAATTTAATCAAAATACTTGTAGGGCAAGAAATTTCAAGGAACAAAAATTGAATGAGTTAGCCATAATTAATTACTAAAAAAACAAAAAATCTCATTAAAATGGCGGGGCCGATTTGAATTTTTGACCAAACTGGAACTGATATTCAAGAGTTATTGAATGTGATGTTAATTGTTAATCCATCATGATAAATTAAGTGAATAAACACATGAAAGAAAATCTTTAAACTTCATAAAACTTGGAATAGTTAGTAAAAATAAAGCTAAATATTGAAAAAAAAAAATGGCGGCCATTTTGAAATTGATGGCTACCCCCCTTGACACATCAAAAAAAAATGTAGCTAATACTTTCTTCACTTCCTAGGGTTCTACTTCTACAACATATGAAAAGTGTTTATCAAATATAGCCACAAAAAAATGACCCTTCAAAAATTTCTAGGTAGTGTAGCATCTTCCGGTTTATATTTCGTGGCTCGGAGTTATCAAATACAACACTTGGGACCTTATATTTAGTCGACCCTCGAGCTTCGGGAGTCATTAGGAGATGGTTTTCTTCAGACAGGACAAGTCGTCCGTGGACACGTCCACTACTGGAAAGTGAAGTTTACGCTGGAATATTCGCGAGGACTGTTTGTAAGTTCTGCATATTTAATAGTAATCTAGCTGGCAGCCCCCGCGTCCGCGGCACACACCAGCAGTAAGTCTAAGATCATAATTACGCCACTTTATTTAGTAAATCTTTGATTATTATACCTAATCGATGTTTCAATGAGACTGATTTAAACACACATTAAAATAAGATACCTTGTTTTTAGTTCATAATCATCTCACAGTGTATTGTCTAGTTGTTCAGGAGTTTGAATGGTCCGTAGTTTTAGAGAGGGGTTTTTGGCCTTTGTCAAGTGACCGTAACAGGTTTAATAGCCATGAGTAGCTGGGGTGGGAGGTCAACGAGCTGCTCGATTTGGGTATTTCCAACGAGAATTTGGGGAAATTGCTACGGCATTTTATTATGGCAGTCTCGGTCACATGGATTACAAATCCAATCTCTTAAACCTTGGTTCAAAGATCTTAGTAATACATGATAATTTATGGGAAAAATATGACCTTCAAATCCGTCGGTGTTTAGTGGATTACACCCCGCTGCAAAAAGTGTAATTTCTAATCAACGGTCATTTAGATTTAAAATATTCGTGACCACGCCGAGTCTTTAGTCAAGTCTGGTGTAACCGTTCGATACAATGGTTCGATATGCGTAAGACAGCCCTTCAAAACCGTTAGGTACTTTTGAAATAGACTAGCACACCCCACGGAAATTGAAATTGCAGTTTTGAATTCGCTGTTGCCATGTTAAGTTGGCATTTCCTACCCCCCCCCCCCCCCCCCCCCCGTCAGTACGAGTCTATGATATTCATGTAATAGACATATTTTGGGTTTATTAAAGTTACTGCCAATCTAAACGTGGGCCTACAAATTACCTGGATTTTTTTAGCCTCTTATCAATAGAAGAAAGATATAAGAAGACCACAACGCCCCACTTGACGTTTGAACGACCTATCGGCCGCCCCCATAATTGCAATTGTTATTCATATTTCTCTCCAGTGACCCTTCCGAGG
>JAMKCH010040335.1:0-13645 GCA_023653785.1 Ophioderma brevispina
TTTAACAGCTTCCCCCACCCATTCATGAAAGTCTTTCTCTCTTTTCCTTTTTTGGGATTGAGAGTTATTTAGCAGTACCCATCCCAGGTTTCTTAAGATGCGTGTTCCGATCGTCTTTGGGCCCCCCCCCCCCGATTACCCAGAAGTAGTACCGATTTGATATCAATGAAAGGCATATTTTTCTCATAATTGTCATCCTGAAATTTGAGCCCTCAAATCCATTTATTCCACGATTTAAAAAAAACACAACTGTATTATGGTTAACCATCAATATAGCACAGTATTGAATAGGGCTTTTGTAATATGCATTATTGCTTTTACCATAAAAAACTGTAAGTTTGTTTCCCACAGTCTCTCCTATTAAGTAGAGAACACAATAGACAAAAATCGGATCAAGCACCTTTAAGGAAATATGTCATGATTCTGAATATTTGGAACAATTTGTATGATAGATTAATTAACTTAGATTAATATAAATCAAAATAAGTTGAAAATTGTCCACATTGTTGAGTATTTTGCCCTTTTAATTAACCGCCCAATATCTTACTCGAAAACGATTCCGACAAATCCACATCGCAGGCAAATGGTGACGTCAAAGTGATGCCCATCCATAATTTACGTCGTGTGACCATCATATCGCCGTGTTGCCACTTCAATAATAATTACACACAACGCAAATAAACAAAATATGTCATTCTGTAACTTTTTTTTTCTAATTTATTCTTACTTTCATTAATACCTAATATTAGCAGTGTCAGCAATAACAATCGAGTCAACACGATGTTTTTGGTCCTCACTTTGACGTCACGAGGAGACAAAATTGGGCGCTTTTGATCAATGAAGCCGTGGCGAAAAATCCGCCGTTTTCTGCGATGCCAAAAAGCAAAAATTAAAATGCCTCTATTTTGTTAATTTTACAGCAAATTGTATTATCTTTTCGGGAAATTGTGATGTTGTATGACATCTATTTTATGAATGTAAGTCACACTGAGTGACAAAAATCTTGACATATTTCCTTTAACTTGTACTGTGTAGTAGTTCACACTATGTGGCCGTTGTTGAATGAAGTGAGGTTGAAGATCACGATTATAATGTAATAATAGTGATCGAAGGCTAAATAGGGCTCTGCTTGTTTTCTGTCATAGTCTCTCATTATTTTCATTCCATGTTTAACAAACTTACCTTAATTTATAAATCACATGTGGGTATTGCATGTGGCATTGGCATTCTTTTAATATAAATACTCTGTGGTTTAGACTTGTAGTTTTCCAGGTGACTATCCTTGTTCTGAATCTAGATTTGAATAATCTTATATTTTACTCTATTACACTTTAATTTGATTCTGTTAACTTTATAAACAGATTTGATCAATTTTAATCATCTAATGCGGAGGGAGGGGGGGGGGGGGGTAAGGGGGGGGGGGGGGCGGGTCGAGATAAGTTGCATGCAGTGGGGGCAACGGGAAAATGGGGGGGTAAGAAAAGGGGGGTGAGGAATGCGAAATGGGAGGTGCTGAGGGAGTGGAAGGGGGAGGGGGGGGGGATGACACAGGGAAATGAAATTTGTGAATAAGAGGAGTGCGGGGGGTGGAGGGGGAGGGTGAGCAAAAGTTTTCACAGTTTGTCTTTTGTTCCTGTTTAAATCTTCTAATGTACAGTATATTCCCATTGGAAATACAAAAATGCTTATTTATGGCATTATCATTCAATGCTTATCCACACATGTCCAATCCATAATAGTTTATAGCTGTTTTGTTATAGCCATCATATTGGGTATATTTTACTGACATGACAGTTCATTTAATTTTTTTCTCAATTTCAAAGGCTTCAAATAAATTGCATACAATTATCTTTTCTATTATGCATTTTAAAAGCTTGTCTTCAGCTTATCCTTTGTTTGGTCATGTTTGTACTATTTCTCACTTCCTCACTTTCATACAGCATTTTTAAATCCCCCCCCCCCAACCCACCGTGTCGGATTAATTTTTCTTCAATAATTCTTATACATTCCTTGTCTTTGTTATTGTTCTAAAAAGTGATTAAGCCATCTAAGAAAACCTGTGAACACTTGAAAACAGGAAAGGAAACTGTCTTCCATAAATCAAGGAAAATATGAAAATTTTGATTTTCAATTAGAAAAATGCTACTTGTCTATTATTTATGCTTGTCTGGGATCAAGTACAAGATAAAATCGGAAGTCATTCAGTCAATGTGGTGAATTGTCTTACCAGTACTACACGTCACACTAGCCTTCCATGATGAAACTAAATGTGTCGCTGATGCGTAATTAGTAGAGGATCCCCTAATTGCTGATAGGAGTGTGATCATTGCCTCACTAATTAGTCACAAATAGTATAACAAAACAACTTTGTCGATCTACAGGACATACGGAAATCCCCTGTCAGCAATTATCATCACCCCCCTTTGTTTGATCCGCTCTTAACAAGGTTTGGTCCGTAAGACAAATAAGTCTTCTTCATTAGATGTCTTGTGTCGGTCGGCAAGAAAAAAGTGTCAAAATGCGTTTGGAATATAGGAATTCCTGATGGAGTCCTTGTCTTGCTTCTTTCTCTGAAAACGTGGAATCATCGCAGGGAGCTTGAGAATACCGTAGTTCCAAAGTATAAGGTGAGTTTGTATTTAAAAGAATCTCATGAGCTTGTTTTGTGGCAATATCTCAACAGAGCATGCTTTTACATAAGACCTGACACTATGCAAACTATATTACAATAATTTAAAAAAATGTTTATTGCTGATAAATTATTTATTGAAAAATATAACAAAATAATGTTTATCAAGCAAAAAACACTGTTAATAAAGAACATGAGATTTACATAAATTTGCCAATAAGTATGCTATAATCTATCTGAGCAAAAATAAGTAGCTATATCTGTCCAGCTAAATAAATATGCTATAATTTGATCACAATAAGTGTGCTATTGTTCTATCTAAAGAAAGCCAAATAACTATACTATGCCAACAAAAACGCTTTAATCTATCTGAGCCAAATATGCTATAATCTCTCTGAGCCAAATAATATGCTATAATCTATCCAAGCCAAATAAATAGGCTGTAATCTATCCAGCCAAATAAATATGCTATAATCGACCAAGCCAAATAAATATGCTATAATCTATTCAAGCCAACTACTATGCTATATACTATCACAGCCAAATAAATATGCTATAATCAATCCAGCCAAATAAAAGTATGTGACAGTTTTGAAAAAATAAAGAAAATACCTAAATCGGTTCAGTTGTACTTTATTTTTATCATATTGAATAAGCATAACTTTTGATGTGTATCATGAGAAAGAAGTAAAAGTTATGAACTTTAGTTCAGCTAATATTGCAATGAATAAAGAAACTCAAAATATAAATTTTGCACCATGTGGCGTTTTCCCAGATTTCAATCACAAATCTGCCTGTATTATCCAAGCCCCAAATAAATATGCTGTAATCTTATCCAAGCCAAATAAATATTTCATAATCTATCCAAGCCAATCAATATGCTATGCTATATCCAGGTCCCCCCCACCAAATAAATATGCTATATCTATCCAAGCAAATAAATATGCTATAATCCATCCAAGCCAACATAAATATGCTATAATCTATCCAGCCGGCCCCAATAAATAGCTCATAATCTATTTCCCCCAAGAGCAATAAATGTGATGGTGACATTTTGAAAAATACAGAAAATACGCTTAAAAATTGTACGTTGTACTTTCTTTTTTTATCATATTGAATAAGGCATAACTTTTGACATTGTATTCATAAAAGAAAAAGTAAAAAGTTATGGAACGTTATTTCAACTTTGCATGATAGTAAAACTCAAAATATAATTTTGTGCACCATGTGGCGGGTTTTCCTTCCCCCAGATTGCATCACAAATTGCTATAAGTCTATCCAACCAAATAACTATGCTATAATCTATCCAGCTATCCATTGGCCAAAAACAATTATGCTATAATCTATCCAAGCCAAATAATATGCATAATAACTTCCAAGCCAAATAATATGCTATAATCTATCCAGCCAATCAATTGCTATAAAATCTCCAAGCCAAATAATATGCTATAATCTATCCAAGCCAAATAAATATGCTATAATCAAATCCTCCATGCCAATAAATATGCTATGAATCTATCCAGCCAAATAATATGCTATAACTATAAGCCAGCCAAATAAATATGCTAATCTAATCCAAGCCAAATTAAATAGGCTATAATCTATCCAAGCCAAATAAATATGCTATAATCTATTTGACCAAAGAAATATCGCATAATCTGTCCAGGCAAATTGAATATGCTATTATAACCTCTCTGCGCAAAAAATATGCTATAATCTTCCAGATCTGTTCAAACAAATGGATATCTAATAAGGCAAAAAAACAACCCAAGTTGGTCTCAGAAAAAATGTGAAATCGCAATGCAAAATGTGTTTTTTTTAGAAAAATGCATTTGCATTTTTTAAACAAACCCACTTTTCTTCTCTCATTTTTTTTCGGCACTTGTGGCCAAATTTCAAGTTTCATTTATTTTTCAGAATTAAAAAAAAAAAAGTCCTAAAAAAAAATTATGCGTCAAAGACAATTTTTAAAGAGACATGAGGAGAGTTCCATAAAGAAAGCGCCCCAATTTTTCGAACCCAGGTTTTTTTTTGCATATTTGGGATGCTTCTCACTGTATCAGATCACACCTGAATGAAAAGCAGAATCGCCGTCTTTATAAATTAATATGATGATTTAGTACTTTCTGTCGTGCACGACAGAAAGTCCCCACTCACGGTGTTTCATGGGAACAATTACTATATATATCAGAGTAAAAGATGAAGGCGGAGGCAAGTTCCACAGGTTTGCTGTTTTCTTTGTACTATGTTTGTCCAATAACCTTTGGAACTTTCTTGGTAGGTGATTTACGAGAGATGTCTTGCAATTTGAGAGAAATTCGTATCCTAAAAAAATCTCCTCATAAATCCTCAAAACTTTAAAAACAAAATACACGAGTCTTCTGAGAGACACAAACTATTTTTTCCTCTTGGCCTAATCTCGCTAAGCCAAATAAAATGCTTAATCTTTCCAAGAGCCAACTAAAGGGTGGCATCTGGAGAAAAGAAATCCAGCAGTCAACAATGATGAAAGCCAACTCATCAACTCCATTCAGTTCTATACAAACTTCTATTGATTATTTTGTGCTGAAAGGGGCTTACATGGTGTAAAAAAAAGGCTGGAAATGACCAGCTGACTTCGACCAGTGGCTAACCGGGGGGGGGGGGAGCTCCCCCTGTTGGGGAATATTGTCCCCCTCTTCCCCTGTGGAATTAGTGATTTTCTGCAACATGTTCCATTTTATTACAGTGAAAACCCCTTAGCCTTTATTTACTAGTACTAACACACTTTTAATATAAGCTTGCCCCCCAAAAAAATGTGCCCCCCCCCCCATTTGCTCCCCTGAAAAAAAGCTGGTTATGCCACTGACTTTAACTTGAAACTAGGGCCTTCTGGGTGGCTATTTAATATTCCTATACAAATAGCTGTTTTACACTCAATGCAAGTCCAAGTCTAAACTTACCCATTTCAGCTATTTTATCAGAATACGAATTTGCTGAAATGTTTCTGTGTCTCTTTAACAATGTTTTGAATAAGTATTTATTTACTGTGCCAAAGCTACCTGTAACACTGCTCAACATACGTGATAGGTATGTGAGCATGCATCACACACAACCCTAATTACCAACTGTGGTAATTGCTATTGATGAGTCAACAAATGCCTCTTTGTGTGCTGTGCCACGATTGCAAAACCTACTTAGAACTGCGAATACTCAAGGCATTAGTCTTTTCCTGTATCCTGCATCCTTTGCCATTGAAATTTTGTCCCTTAACAATGCATTTCCAGGGTCGTATTACTTTTTTTCTGTTTCCCCTTTCCCTCTCCAAGTTCACTGTTTTGGCAAATTGCCGAGTATAAATACATTTTTATTCATTAATTGTTTTGAAAGAACAATTTAGATTTAGACCACACTTTCAATATTTTTATTGATATACAATGCTTCCTTTTTGATGTTCCTTTTGTTATCTGTCTAAAAGTTTAGTATAGGTACTTGTTCTGGGCAAACTAATTTGCATATCCCACATGTTCATGTTAATACTAACATAAAGCATTTAATTTACTGAAGTTAATGACCGTGCAATCAAAGTAAACTGCTGATGCCAGGTCCAGCCTCTATCCTTGCATTTCATCTTCATATTCATAAATTATGATATGGCTAATTTGATTTTTTTTCATCCAATGTTAGTAATCATGTAAATCTTTCACTTAGTGACCAATCAACTTAAAGGGTAATGACCCAATTTAATTAGAAATTTTTCATCTGATCGAATGGCCTTCACCCCAAAAACCACATCGGTGAAGTTTTGCATACTGATATTTCAACAACCCATTTTGAAGTCGAGAGCTAGTTTTCGCTCATAACTTCCAAACCAAAACTCCTTATGCCCCTAAGATTTCACAGGGAAAAGACAAATATAGCTTTCTTCTGATGCCACATTTAACCACTACGGTAAATCTGGGCCCTGGGAACGAGGCTTTAGCAATCTAAACCATGGACCGTTTAAACCTCGCTTGAAAATGATGGTCATTTGTTGAGTGTCATTATATGAGTATGTTAGAGGGTCAAATGTACCTATTTGTAATAATTCTAAGTGTCAATTTTCATATTTCATATGCATGTCCACATTTATATTGACATCTAATTTGCCTATTTTGTCAAGTAAATATTCTTAGTGATGTTTCATACTTTTGGTTCTAAAGCAGTCCCCAGACAAAATGTCAACCATGCTAGCATGGTTGACCATGGTCACCATAGAACTGTTTTTGAAATTTTAACTACTTATTTCCTCCAATAGACAAGGGTATAATCTGTCTTTTCTTCTTTCCCCTGGAGATGGCCAGCAACCATTGGTGTTAAAAAAAAACCCATGTGCGCTTGCCGGATTAACTGGTACCGTCGTATTCCACACGACCCTCTTTGCCACTAATCTATCAACCAGGGTTGGTAAAGGCGATACATATTACATAGGTGTCAGGTCCGAAAGGTTCTTGTTTCGCTTTCCTCGTGTTAGTGGATACAATCAGCATGGTATATTTACATATACGAGTTTATATTCGTTGGGGGGGAAATTTTAACCAAAGGGTTGAAATTTTTGAAGACAATGTTTAGAGGGAAATGGGAAATGGGAAAAGTCAAATATTAATGCTAATCAATGCTTTTTTCACCCTATTCCACCTGAAAGCAGGAATGTGTGCCTGTGATTGAATTTTTTTGTACGAATCGTCAAATGAAAAAAAGGACTGGCTGTGTGTCTGGGAGTATGTTGGAATTTTGTAAAGGTGCTTTTAAGTCTGATAATTCCTCATATCATGGCGAAGAGCGTAAAAGGAAGCTACACGTTTTAAAGTGCCGGCTAGATCAATCGGAACAAGCGTGAAGAGATACATGCATGTGTTACACACATTCTAAACTATTCAACTGATACTACTATACTACAACAAACGGTGTTCTTCTCTAATCACCGGCATGATTTGGCTCATTCTCTATACTTTTAATTCTCATTCTGAACTCTGTGTGAATCCGAATGTTTCCAGCACGGTCCTTTTCTTCTTCTTCTTTGTTTAAGCGTTTGTGACTAAGGACCGTGATATATGTTTACATGTGTGGTATGACCTCGTCAAATGGATTTTTGAAATGGCAATCAGTGGGGACTATTTTACTATTTTTCATCCTATCACCCTGGCCCTGATAGCTTCTGCATCATGAGTGATGGCTTTTGGATGGCTTCCCCAAATGACCGCAGTCATAAAAATTTTTGAGGAGCCATCTTAAAAACCACTGACCTAAGACTACTTGTTTTTACTCATTTTTCATGCTGATTTTTTTTAATTTTTCTTTTTTTATTTAATTTTGGAAAGGTTGCTGTCGCGTGAGCTATTTGATGCTATACAATGAACCTCTTTGTTGAACCATATGTATTACATGAAGAAGCAAATACATCATAAATTTCCACTGAAAAAATTCAAGTTGAATTTGATATTATTTCTGAATTACGACTGAGGATTAGCATAAATTAATCCGAGTATGGTAGTAGGTGTTTACACTGAAATTGATTTCTGAATTCGCTTTCAGAAAATTGATTACATATGTTGACGCCCTCATACATTGGGTAGTTTGACTTTTGGTTCAGCGATGGCGGCCCATTATGATGCACAAATATTACCACCACCGACGCTAAATTTTGGTTGCCCTTAGTGGCCATGATTAGCTTTTCTGTGTAATTAGGCCTAAATGTTGTAAAAACTAACAGCAAAACTAGAGAAAAACAAAGACAACAATGTCAAATTTTGGATTGTTTGGAATAACCGTGCTAATTCATGTTCAGTTGTTATGAGCACAGTTGCATTGCTTGGCGATAAGCCGGAAATGCACAAAATGCACAGACGCAGGTCACTTGTTATGGCCAGTAGACAAGAAATCGATTATGTGTTTCGTTTATACTACAAAAATTGAATTAAATGACAACTTATTTGAATTCACTTAAAAGTAAGTTGCTAAAAAGCAACTTATGAATTTGACTTTTTGAAGTCGTATCAATTATAACTGCACAAGTTTACACTTAAAGACACTTTCAGTGATTCACCCGAAAGACAAAAAAATATTTGAAATTTGTAGGAATAGCTTAAAAGTGAAGGTTAAGTCTGTATAAGGACTCTCATAAGGTATATTTTCTAACTGAAAAATTGACAGAAAAGGAAGAAAACGGCAATGTTCAGAGATATGAATCCCCATTCAATTACACGCTGTAGTAATTGTCCGTACGGACAATAATGACTAAAATATCCGATTTTGACCTTATTAGGTTGCTTCTAGGCTTATCACTTGCAGGGCATGGTAGGATACCAATACTTGTTCCAAATATGCAAAAATCTGATTTTTTATTTTTTCGCTTTTCTGATTTACCAAATCACTGATAGTGCCTTTAAGGAAAATGTGAAATCGATGCCACGACTCAGTAGAATTCAATTCAACTTCAGTGTAAACAGGATAATAGGCTTTCTATAGTGACTGCTATCCCCTTCAGAGAATTAAATTGGCTAAAAAAGAGTTGATTTCTCAAATTCCCCCAGGTGGGGATTTGATTCCATACATTTTGAGCATAAAATACACATAAACTAGGCTTTTGGGGACATTTTTGTCAGAATTTTCCCAAACGTACCTATTTTTTCCCAAGATGTTCTTTGTTTCTCCTGGCCAGTTACATGAATAAATAGGGTGGGACACAGCTACATTTTTACAAGGTCGATTGAGTGAGGCCAAATTATTTTTTAGCCTTTTTAAATACAGCTTGGTCATGGAAAACATATGGAGTAGGCTGTAGCCAAACCCACAATCCTGACCAACAACCAGTTATAGGATATGGTTAATCTCCTTGATATGTGTAGTTTAATGATGTAAAGGATGGGATGGGCTCAATTCATAATTGCATTAGGTTCTAATCTAATCACAATATTTGTGTCCAAAATCTGGACACAAAGAGAGGGATTCCAAACTGTTGAGATTTTTATGTTTCGGTTTTTGTAGGTAGGGCCTATGTTTGATAACCAACATTATATGCATCTTTTTCATCATTGCCATCTTATTTTACTCTGTTTGCAAATTTTCTTAGTCAGCTGTTTTTTTTTTGGGGGGGGGGATTCTCAGCCCTAAACCTATTGCAAATTAATGTTTGACAACTACGTCTTGTTTTAACTTTAAAGAGCAAACTACTCTAACTGCAGATTTGAAAACTGTCGCCCTCAAGAGTTTTCAAAATTGATAGTTTTGCATGGTTGTAAACTTTTAATACATTGTCCGTTGCCTAAAATGATTAAGCCCAACTCAGTGCCCTTATGTGTAAAACATAAACAGAACAATTTTTGAATGACTCTCGGGCGACATTATCAGCAGACGACTTGAAATGGCTTTTACACAAGAAAAGCTGTTCCGGAGTTGAGTTCCACAGTAATCACCCTGTTTGCCGGTCCGTGACCTTTGTGGTGTTAATATCCGTGAGTACGAAGTGTGATGATATTCATGTAGTAGTACCTTTGTGATTAAAGTTACGGCAACTTAAATAACATACAAGATGTCACCTGGATGTCTTAAATGCCCCTGTTTTATGTATGTTATTTTTGTTTTGTAAAATGTACTCTGTATTCTTCCATTGGGCCTGGACTATATCATTTTTGCAGCAAATGAAAGAAATTTCATATTTTGTGAAAAATGTTCCACTTTAAAACTAATTGTAGCTTTGCGCTTTTTATCTTGGTTGTCACGGTTGCAAGCGCCTGCGCAGCCAAATGGTAATGGTGTCACATTTGGCTGGTTCAACTAATGTTATTGAAACAACTTTTGAGTGGCTTTAAATGCCAGAGAAAAAAATCACGACTATCATTTCAGATTTAATTATCTTAATATTTTATTTCATTTCATGAGCCATCGCTTTATAACATTTCCTGAATTGGTAAGATTTTGTGGGTTCGCTTCCATGTGTATTCATCATCCCTAGGTTATTTGTTACTCAGGGGGCAAGTGGAGCGGACACTTTATACTTCGATTCGCGCTAGAGCTGGGGAAAAGTTTTGGGGTCATATCCCATTAAGGTGAAATAGAGAAGAAGCATTTACTCTATCCAAGAAGTCCTTCGCTGCCTAACAATAGAAAGTGACTTGAAAGGAAAAGGGCCAAGTACAACACTTGATTCTGTTTACTGTACTATTCTGAATTGAATATTTTTGTCAACGTTTATAAATCCTTCACCTCACTTCACCACGATAAAAATGGTATTTAGGGTTTGAACGCCCTCAGATTTATTCAGATATTCCTTCATCATCTTCATCGGATCCTGTTGAGCCATTGAAAGAGTTTTATAGACACTAACTGATCACTGTACACGGTATGTGTATGCTGTATGGTCCTTCAAACACTGGTCCAAATGTATACGACAAAGTATTTCTCGAATTCTCTAGACTAAAGAATTTTATTGGCTACGTATATTACTTTGTGTTTGCATTTTTAATGTTTTTTAGGTCAAGGTTTTCATTCAAAATATTTCATCCAACTTGCTTTCTGACTATTAAACTACTTTGGACCATCATTGAGCCATGGGTATTGACTATTGTATTAGTTTATTAATATGTACCGTATGAAAGTAATGATGAGGGCCCCCACTATCACCTGGTGTGACCGCGTAGAAAACGCATTGTTACCATATTCAAATGTAATACCACCTGCCTTATAATCTGTAGTATTTCCATTTAACGTCTTAACTTTTAACCCACTGAGCGACTCTCTATGCTTGGCCACTACTTATGTATTGACCGTAGAGCAAAGAGTATTAGAAAGCGCAGACTAGGAGTGCTGGAAAGTTATTGTTGTACGGCCCCTCACAAAGAACTCTTACCCGTAAAAAAGTAACAGGGTTGTCCCTATATCAGCGTGAATCGATATACCACACACCCATAATCATGACCTATATTAGTGGTTCAACACACAAACGCTATTCTGAATTCCACATATAAAGCTTCTGGTACAGAACTTGAATTTTTTTCAGTCAAAAAAAGGGTCACTGATATATCCTTGCTGATTGTTACCACTACCCATATTTGGAGCAATTTAGCAGCATGTCCCTAGAATTTTCTAGGCTTCTACATTGAGAACCCCAGAAAGGTCCTGAGCATAATTGATTTATCATTGTCATATCATGGAGGTAGGGTAATAAAACATTAGTTATTGTATTCCTGTTAACACAATCCCAATACATGTCGCTCAACACATAAACATTTTTGTTTAGATATGATTAGCTTGACATTAAATGAAGCTGGCTTGTGTGCTAGTGCAATTTAATCTTTCCTCGAGTCAGTGAATTAGTGGGTGTTATGCAGTAGGCGCAGCATTAGTACGCGGCGTTGATTCAAATTGCTGCATACTCATGCCCGCATATAAAATGGTTTCTAAAATGCCACATACGGAAAACATCTTTCTGAACGCGTTTTCGATGTCACTGACTGGAAGAAGATAAAAGTTGTAAAAACAAAAAGATGTCTCCGTTCTACTAATCAGTTATTTGTACCGCAATGTTAAGCGATGCTATATTGGTTATTCTGCCGAACTGACATGCTTTACCAATAGAAATGATTAGTACGCCATGGGTTTTACGAATTTCAAACCTGCCGTAATAAACCTATAGGATCGTAAAAATATGTCTCATCCTACTAATATTGGTTTAGTTCGACAGGCTCAACAAAGTTTTATTAACTGGTTCGTCTAGTTGTACCAATAGCTCTACAAATATGCTGTACAAACGCGGTTGGTCCATGCCGGCTAATCCAAAGTTGACACAACACATAGAATAGAGGCTTTATTAGAATGCAAATAACAAATCACACAAATTATACCCAAATGTAACACTATTTTGTGTTTCCAAACTATTTTTAAGCAAGGTCACGGAGACAAATCCTCTACAACTGAACAATGGGTTGTAGCTATGATAATTCAAACAGTGTGTATTCACATCCTGGTTCCCCCTGACTGAGTGTGTACGGTCATGGAGTGTTTTACGGCATGATAAGGCCTGCCCCCCTCCCCCCCCCCCCCCCGGGCAGCCCCCATGTTAGGCCCCGTACACACCGGGTCAGTGTACACGGTCATGGAGTTACGGCATGTTCGGGTATGTCCCATACACTCCGGTTCTAGGATCTATTCCAGACTGAGAGTGTACGGTCATGGAGTTGAGTAACATTACGGCATGGCACGGTAACCCAAACATGCATACACGCCGCCCGGTGTTTCATGCATCTCAGATCCAAGGTGCACCAAATGCCGAATGAAAGACCTTATTCGACCAAATGCAGTAAGACAATAAATTGTACATTCATCTTTAATTTGTTGAATCTTATTACACCTAACCTGCCTAGAATTACTTAATTTTGCATTCACTATTGGTAGAGCCCCAAAAACCAAAAAAACCCCCACGTCAGTAACCAGCACAGTGCATGTACAATGTGATTGTCACGTGACCTGCAACGGCGGGAACACAAAAGTTTCGGCGTTTATGCATGTTTTTGTGGGTATACGTGCCCATGCATGGTGCCGTAAATATGTTTACTCTCAACCTGGAATAAGTGAACCTGCGTGTAATGGGAATACCGGAACATATGCCGTAACTCCATGACCATGCACACTGACCCTCTTTACGGGGCCTCCTTGGGCCTGCCCCGGGGGGGCCTGCCTTATCATCATTCCACAACACTCCTGACCGTACCCCACTCAGTCTGGGGGAATCCAGATGTTAATACCCACTGCTTTAATACATAGCTACACCCATTGTATCATGTTTTAGAGGATTTTGTGCTCCGTGACATGCTTAAAAATAGTTTAGGACACACAATAATAAGTTGTTACATTTTGGTGTATATACTTTGTGGTGATCGTTATTTTTGCATCTAATACCTATATTCTACGTGTTGTTCACTTTGGATAGCCGCATGGACCACTGCGTTTTGGGTACAGCATATTTTGTAGAGCAATTGGTACAACTATAGAACGACTAGT
>JAMKCH010040336.1:0-13788 GCA_023653785.1 Ophioderma brevispina
AAAGTCAGACCATTTTGAAAGTTTTCAGAAATATACATTTTGTTGGCGAGGTCGTGGCCTTTCATTAATACCTGGCTTGTAAAAAAGCGCACAGAAATGGCTGAGATAGACCCCGGGGGATAGAACCCCGAAACCCCCAAAAACCAAAAGTTGCAGTTTTGGATTTTCAATGGGCACTGCAGTGTACTGAGACACGAACACGAGGGACCACAATCAATATTGCAGTAGGCTTTCTCCTCATTCAGTCGGAAAAACCCTTTGGTGTAAATTCATACCACGTATTATTGCGTTAGTACCACACTCACGGACTCATGTGATACGGCACTCAACCACAAGTATTTTTCCGTTTATTGCGTGAAAACAAACAAGGGATACCTAATTTATCATTTAGTAGACATCATGAATACTTTAATTCAGGGTAATAGGCTAATTAATATATTTCCTTATTGCGTGGTAGGAATTTGCTAACCACGTAATATATTCCGTTATTACGTGGATGATTAACCAAGTTATAGACCCTTACTCTACATACATTGAAATCTATGTGTTGATAATGACTGTGTATCTGTGGAAGGGAATTGCTATGCCAGCCCTCTCTGAGAAGCACAATCCAATAATATGGCCATTTTTTTGCAACCACAAATGCGTGTGTGATGCTGTATGCAAAACGGACCGTTCGCCATGGGGGGGTGTGTGGGGGGTGTGGAAACACCCCCAGCGATCCTCAAAAAGAGAAGAAGGAAAAAGGGAATGAGAGAGAGGAGAGGAGAGAAGGAAAAGAGAAGAGAAAGAGAGAAGATGAAAAAGAAAAGAAAAGAAAGGGAGGGGGAAAAAGAAGGAAGAGAAAAGAAAAGAGGAGAAAGGGGAAGGTAGTAAGAATTGAACAAAAGGAGAACGACCATTCAGACTTGTGACTGTGAGATTTGAAACTCCATGCAGACTTACATTTAAATCCAAATGATCACAAAAATATTTGGCTTTCTCTCAAAGCAATAGTTTTGTTCCAAGCCTAACCAAAGGTAATCATGAAATTAGTTAATGTGCCAACAGTAACTTGTGATCAAATGTGTAAAATAATTGGAGGAAGAAAAAACACAAGGGGAAGCATGGGCCTTCCCAAGTTGGGTCGTCTACCAGTATAAGGGGAGGGAATTTTCAGTTCGGGGGGAGCTGAAACTGAAGGGGTCAAGAAAAAAAAATTGGTAGGGACGAATTTCCTAGCCCCCAGCACCATAAACTTAGGTCTACTGGCTGTCATGTGAATTAATTACGATACTTAAACCCTTCAAAAATACCTTTCTTAATAGCTTAAATCCAAGAGGCTTCGGGGCCCGCCCCCTGGACTCCGGCAGGGGCTCTGCTCATGCACCACATCCGTTAAAGACATTGGTGCTAGCATTAAGGTGTATAGTTCCCCCTTCGGCGGTACAACATTATACTGCCCGTATCAGTGAGCAAAACTAGAAACAGTCTTTTCTTTGAATTATTGGTTCCTTTACCCCTCAAAAAAGTGGAATCTGAAGGTTCTGAATAGTTGAAATCCAAGAGCTCCGGGGGCTTCGCCCCCTTGGACCCCCAGAAGGGCTCTGCTCCTGCACCACACCCGTTAAAGAAATTGGCGCTCGCTATATGCAATTTTCTTGGCAGTACAGCTTATATACCCGTTATCAGTGAGCAAAGTTAGGAAACCAAGTCTTTACTCGGGTATTTACTTTGAATGGGTTGCTATTTACCCCTCAACAGTGGTCATTTTGAAAGTTCTGAATAGCTTAAATGCAAGAGGTTCCGGGGGCTCCACCCCTGGACCCCCGTCAGGGCCACTTTAAGGCGGGCCCCTGTACCCCACCCATTCAAGGCTTTCCCGTTTGCGCCCGGTTTGTGTCAAGGCACTTGCGGTGTGCAGTTTCAAACGATCAAGAAAATATGGTAGTGTAAGAGCATCTACTTACGGCCCTTAAGTGTTGATTCGCTCAATAGCTTCCAAGGACTCTTACTGCAGCAAAAGAAAAATTTCTTCACTTTACACCCCCCCTGGCAAAATTCTAGCGACGGCCCTGAATGGAAAAACACTGAAAGTAATTGATTTCTATGTTCTTCATGGATAAATAAATTTGAAATTCCCCTGTGTTTGAGAAATTATGACTATGACAGGGAGTCTTTCAAAGAGGGAGTAAATGTTTCCCCAGTCGACATTGCAGTGGTCAGCATAACTCTGCCAGGAAATTCAACTACTGTGTACTACTCATAATGACAGCCTGGTCTAGGAATGGCTTGTGGGCATTGGAAAGCTGATCTACAAGGACATAGTTTATGTGTTGATTTGTAGTCCCTCCCATAGATACCTAGCGATAGGCCTAGACTAGGCCGGGGGTCGTGGTCTAGGCATACTGGACTGTTTTTAATTTGGAAAGCTGAATGTGCTTGGCCATGGCCCATGACATGATCCACCTCTGGCTGTGCTATTCCAGATTTTGATCTGATCCTATTGTAGGCTTTCCACTTCAATATTCATGTATACTAAATGATAAATTCGTTATGCATTCATTCATTCATTCATTTTTATTTAGGATTCAATCCAAGGATTACAAAAGAAAAAAAAGCATACATAAGGTACAATTTTTCCATTGTGGTCCATGATGAGCCTAACATATACAGAACTGGAGATATTTGCACTTTAACAATTTGTTAGCAAGCAGATAATAAAGAAAAAAATTAGCACCAAAATATACATAATACATATAAATAACCAACAATGATAATAGCAAAAAAAATATATAGATATACCACATTAAAAAACCAAGACCCCATGTGAGATCAATTATAAACATAGATGGACTTTCAAGGTTTTGAGATGACATGATCATATTGGATTGTTTAAAATTGATCTCAAATTCCTTTTTAAAAATACTGATACTATTGTTAATTGCACGAGGTAGGGAGTGAGTTTCCACATGTTGATGGCACTATGGAAAAAGAATGATTTGTGACCATGAGTACCAAAAAGGGGTTTTTAAACATGGCAGAAGCACCTGACCTTGTCGAGTAACTATTTTGTGATGGACCTCCAGTAACACCATTCTTGGAAGGTACGCACAGGACTTAGGGCCATCATTATAGTTTGATACGGCACATGTGTAGATTCAATTATATGGTGAATCCGAAATTGGTTGGACCAATTGACTTCCTTGAATTCTTTTGCCCAATAGTGTGATCGGGGAGTTCAAATTGAGAACATTTCTGATGATTTGTTTGAGTTACTTGAAGGTTTTGTTGTTGTTTAGATAAGCAGGATACCAAGTGCAACAAGCACAGTCATAATGGCACTGAATAAGAGCAAGCAGCTTTTTGTGTAAATGGTTCAAAAACCTCCAGTTCTATAGATAAACTAAGTCTAGAGTTAGCTTTTTTTAATGGACTCTTTACCCGGCTGTTACTTCCCCATCTAAGGATGGGAATACTGAGACCCAAAGTATTATTTGATTTCTGATTTGGGAGTATTTGATCCGTTTGGTCTACGCAAAAACCTATGGTTGGGTGCGTATCACATTCGGCCTCATGAATAATATCTTGTATACCATCTTGGGAGCGGGCAACCACATACCGTAGATCCATCGGGGATGAATATACTGTAATATATTAGTCACATTGGTTCAAGACCATTATGGTTGGCGAGGCAGATAGGCTTCCTTACACCAATATATTACCATTACCTTTGAGTTGGAACATACGAAGAAAAAGGACACTAATCACACAACACTCGTGTCACAAACGAGGCCCTCAAAGTAATCTCCATGATCTTCAGATTGGCCTCCATAATGATGCGACAATTTTCAGATTTCGTGCCTGCCACACAATTACTGAATATCACAGAAGGGAGCAGTGCATATCACAATAGATGATAGTGGAATTTTTGCATAGACTTATGCTTGTCCAAATTGAAGTCCTTCATATAGAAAAATTACAAAACTTATTATTTGGATCCCGGAATTTTTGTTATTCGATGTGATCCTAGGTAATGTATACTGTGCGTAAATGTTTATACATGAAAAAACGAAAAACGCGATTCATCTTTACACTTGGAATTAAGCATTTTACGTAACTAGCGTTAGCTCTAGAGGATTATTTGTAATTACTACACAAAACAAATATATTTCGAAATCTCTGAAGTCAGGCCTTTAATTTGGAATAGCGACATTTTTACTGGAAAAAAAGGGCCTTTTCCCCATGCGACTAATTGACCTTATTTTACTTACAGAATAGCGGACCATTGTAAATTTCGAATTGCCGGACCTTGTTTAATTGCTGACACCTGTTCATTAATCAATAGTAAAACAAGTTACAAGCCATCACAGTATAAGTACAACCCAATTGTTTAGAACGTATTCACTAGTTACGTATACATCTGCGGTCCACTCAACCCACAACAAAGTGTTAATTGCGACTGCCAAAATTAACCAATGCTTAAGTGGCTGCTTCAAGCATGGCATTAAAATTACAGTGTTCCTCGGAACGAATGCGTCGTCTGCTATCGCGGATGCGAATGGAGTCAAAGATCACGTGGGTCATTAGAGGTCAGTCTGTGTACATCCCATATGAATCTCGGGCCAGTGGTTCTGGTGACCGAGTATGAAGTTGATTGGTCATGAGCGGTCACCGCTCGTGTGGAATTGTGGCACGTTTAGTTGGTTGTGTTGGCACCTTTTGCTTGTAATTTGTTTCATAGCTATTGAAAAGATTTGAGCAATAAATTATCAAGTCTGGTAAGGACAATTTACATGTGATTTTTATTTACTTCACATTATTTTGTGTGTTTAGAGATAATAAGAATGGTATGAAATGACATGAAATAAAGTAGTGGTTATAACAGAACGCCTTTCTGTCGGCTCGGTGTGCGTGATGTGCGTTTGTAGACGATCGCCTTGTAATCGACAGGTCGTGGATCAATTCCAATTCTAAGCACCAAAATTTATTTTATTAAAAATGCAATAAAAATCATTTGAGTTGGCGCGTTGAATAGAAAATAGTGAATTGCTGCCTTATGAGATATTCAACTGGTTATTGTCCTAGAAAATAGTGTAGGCCTATAGCTGCCTTATGGGATAATTCAACTGGTGTTGTCTAGAAAATAGTGTATAGGAGCCTTATGAGAAATTCAACTGTTATTGTCCTGGAACCATGTTTTCGGGCCAAGAAATCTACAATGATGAGTGATGGCCTGGCAGATCTCATGTGAGTGTTGTATAGGTCCTCTCTCCTATGCATGAACTTACGGAATAGCAAGGCCTTTTGCATGCATGCGGTGCAGAGTCAGGAGATAGATGCCAGAGAGAGGCTTGTATGGACTTGAGCTTAGAATGTGGAATTATTTTTGTAGTAATCAAAACAACCCAAAGAATTCCCACGTTCGTGTACAATTACATAGCCGGCAAGTGAATAAGTTATAAAGCAAACCTAATAAGACAAAAATCGTATTTTAGTCATTACTGTCCACTTACGGCACTTACGGACAACGTGTAATGAATGGGATTCATATTATTTGAATCTTGCATGTTTCTCCCTTTTCTGTCAATTTGGCAGTGACAAATAAACTTATGAGGTCCTTACAGACTTATTCTTACTTTTAAGCTATTCCTGACCAATTTTCAAATTTCTTTAGATCTTTCGGTGAATAGACAGTGTCTTAATTCAACAGCGTGCGAGTTTGAGACGAAATCTCTGTTCCTCGAAGTAACAATTGGAAATCACTTCATCGAGCCCAATATTGTCCCCAGAAAGCCATTTCATCGTAGCAAGGTAAAATTATCACTCAAACATTCCTCCTGGTTTCTTCTGAAAACTGTCATGGGAATCTGAAGTCCTGGAAGCAGAAAATAAACCGAAATATTTTTTAGAGTCAATGACACGGGAATGGCAAACATCTCACAAAAAATGCCTGAATGGGCGGGGCCGCGTCTGTATCCATACCACAGATCAATCCAGGTGTTGTAAAGAAATTAACACTTAGAGCCTTCGTCGTTAAAGGGGCAGTGTCGTTATCACCGCTCGTCCTCCTGGAAACTTAAGCTGGTAGGGCCAAATGCCAAAACTCAGTTTTGCGACTGACGGAATTTGACCGTTATTTTGTGTTTTAGTCCCCAAACTTGAACCTAGGCATAAATAATTACATGAATTGAATAAGTAAACTTGTAATTTAATATGAAAAAAAAAACTTTCAAGTGGTAAGTTCAAGTATGTTGCTATGGCAACCACAGTTATGATTGCGACGGACGGAAGTGCAAAAAGGGGTTTCCCAAACTTGCACACCCCCCCCCCCCCCACCCCCCCCCCCCACCCCTTGTTTCATATGTCAAAATTAAGGGGAGATTGATTCCATTATCAGTAGACATGTTGAGTTAGTCTCTTACCTGTAAAAAGTGAGAGAAATATTTTGAGAAATTTATTCCGAAACTTGAAAATATCATCAAAAGTGATCAGATACAAGTGCGGAACGGACGGAATGCGACAGACGGAACAAGACATGCTGTCGGCTGGAATTGTAAGGTGTTTATCATTTCAATAATTTTGTTAACAAGTTGATATGCATGGTAAAAGAATAATTAAAATAAAAGAAAATACACATAGCACACTTTTTATTTATTTTTTACGCATCAGTTTTGGCCCACTATTTTGCAATAGACCGAACTGCGACGGACGGAATTTTTTTCATAATTTTAATATACTACACATTTATATTTTCCCTCATAATCACCTTTTATTACATTCAGTTACAGTAAAAAATAATATATAAAATGTTCTGTCTAAACGTTTTGAGTTTTTTGTGACACATTTGACCGGGAAAATCCATCCGTCGCAATGTTTTTCTGTCCGTCGCAAAAATTGCACCATGTTATAGTACCTTCTATATATAATGAATTTTTCCAATTTTGATGGAAGGGTGTATACACAAAAAACTGATCGTTTTAGTAAATTAAAATGTTAATGGTAATATACTTTTTGAAAAATAATAGATTGTCCGAAAAATGCGACGGACGGAATTGACACTGTTTTCGAAGTTTTCTTAATTTATAAACACATTTTAAAATTGTTTTTAAAATTTGGAATTTGGTGTTTTGTTAAAAAAACACCTTTGTTAAAAGTAAAATAATTCAAATTCATCCCTCATCCTAAATCATTTTCCCTATTTTAACACTTCCTCGTCGCACTCAGAAGACGCCATTTTGCTCTTTTTCCGCCATTTTGAAAATATTTGAGATGGCACATTGGAAAAAACATGAATTTATTTGCCTCAAAGTGTATGCTCTTGAACCATGATGGACTTGTATTCCTCTTAGCAAGTTAATTTTAAACGGTACTTGGTGACCGGTTTGGATTTGACCCTGTACTTTTGTCCGTAAACGAAGAAATTACACAACAGTGGCATATGGGGCAGCGTTGATACAAAAACATTTTGCTCATTAACATCAAACGCACGGTGTCAGAATCTACTGAATTTTGAAATGGAATTTTTCTCAACGATATCAATGAAACATAAACAAAAATGGAAGTTGTTGGGATCACGAAATAAGTATTGAGGTGCATGGAAAAACCAAGTTAGCTACAATGTTACAGTGTCAAAAGCCGGAACCTTCCCGTAGTCGAACACGCAAGCCGCCGAATAGAAGGGTAACGGGGACATTTCCGAAGGGCCGGGCCTGTTGAACCAGAAACGAGAGAACACAAAGATCTAGAATAAACAATTTCATCCACGGTGGCTTTTAGATGCCTCTTTGGGGTAAGAGGTCATTTTTCTCACGTATTTTTCTTAAAAACAGGGACCCCGAGTCTCATCCAACCGAGCCCTGGCCAACTATCGGACAGCCCTACCGGGGCGGGATACGAAAATTTAAGTGCCCAAGCTAATTTATCTCTTAATAATTTGTACACAGTTCAATTAGTCAGTGAATTAAAAACCATTCCTATTTCACTGTGCCTAACTTACTTTCTTAGCATACTCCGGGAGCGCAAAATGCCGCGCGGTGTACACAGACTGTCCCAACAAAACTATACATCAAAGATTCATTTTTTTGGCCAACAACTTTGTATTCATGCTCAACTGGAAGGTGACTGATTCTTACCTAGAAATGTCAGCTTTCATAAGGTTTTAGTTGGTGTAATTTAGGGTTCCTGGTCAGGTTTAAGGCTAATTATCTGAGACGTTTGAAAACACGTTGGGGGGACAGTTTTGCCTATCCCGATATCAACAGAGTTTCCATTTAAAATCACTGCAAGCCTTCTCTAGTGGAAATTCAAATAAAAATAGGTATAAAGTGCTGCTGCTTGTGATATAACCTATATATAGTTTTATGTGTCAAAATTGCCAATAAAATACTCTAGCATTGGGAAATTCTAATCCAAACAGTCTTTGTTGTCTCAGCCTTACACCAGGTTTCAGCCAAAGGTAGATTTCAAAAACCCCCTCGCTGAAAGTGAAACCTGAGGCCCTTTGGACACCTACCATCATGTCCTGTATTGTTAGTTGTTCAATGCTTGTTTTTCTAGTCTTTTCTTTCTTTTTGCTTCTCTTCGCAATGTTCCTTTCCTGGATCTTGGAACAGTAGGGAATGGGTTAGGGAAATTGACCCTCCCATTAAGCGATGTCCGACTTTTGTTTCCCCAACAGAGCTTGTGGCTGCCCCCCTTGCTTTCAGCAGTAAAATTCACAATTGTACATGATGTATGATAGTGTCCCCCTGAGAGTGAGTCCCCCAATTCCCCCCACACATAATTTCTGGTGCTTTCACTGTTTGAAAAAGTTAAATATTGGAGTAGGCAAAGCATCAATAAATGCATTGGCTCTATCTCACACTTCTTTTGTTTGAAACAGTTTAATCCCACAACAGAGGACACGCCTTTATACCTTTAGTTTCTTTACCTTCAAGGAAACTGGCCCAAGTGGTATTTTATCCTTTGTGTCAATGACAATATCTCCAGTTAGATTGCCTCAATTGGAAGGAATAAAAATGAGGTTTAGCTTAGGATCTGGTCCAAACAAATAAAATCAAAATATTCTCACAAAATGCACAGTTGTATCTTTTTTTCTCATTTTGTATTTGATTGTAATAGTTTTTTTTTTGGACAGTCCTTATATCGTTATTATAATACTGCAAACCTAATTTGCTGAGGTCTTCTCTGCTAAATACCCTGCGGGGGTTCCTTAAAATCAAAATGCTGCAAAGACAAAGAATGTTACGGGTTAGCGACATAACAGGCGCGGTTCGAGCTTGTTGAAAGCCATATTGCATTGATGCGGGGTCTGAGTCTGGACCCCCCCGGGTCTGGACTCAACAATCGACTTTTCCAAGGACTCTGTTAAAGACATAATGATCAGAAAATAAGGAAAAATCTGTTATAGAAAAACTTGGCGTGTCTTAACCGACAACATTACAGCACAGTGGCCTATGGGCACGTGAGACAACAGTTTCTCTAACTCAAATGTTAAATTGCAGAATTGAGTGAAATCCCTGGACGAAATAAACGAAAACTTTTTTCAAGGGTTTTCTCAATGAAACCTTTCAACAATGACGGTGCAAGGATCAACGAAATGTACTTAAAGACACAAACATGTATTATGTAATTCAGAATAACAAATCCTCAATGCTTAGTAGATAGCTTAAAAACATGTAAATGTTATTCCATATGACATATCGTTGTCTATTTCATTCGTGAGCATTCAAAAAGAAATATTACTTGATGAAAAATAATTATAATTATCAACCATTTTAATAGCCATCTGATGTGACCCTCCTGGATAGAGTACGTGTTTATTTCTACCGGCATACATTAATTAAAGCCCATGTCATGCTTCTAGTCGCAGCTAGCGATAGACGCTCTGGAGTATGCGCATACCTGATCTTACGATCTTTCTCCCAGGTCAGATGTTGCGCATATTTCTGAGAGTCCAATCGCTAGTTGCGACTATAAGTAATGCAATGATCTTTAGGGCAACGTCAAAAGCCAACGGAAATTTACTGGGGGTTCTTGTGACGTGAATGGTTTTCATTGTTTAGAACAATATATAAACCGGTGTAGAATTAATTATAATCGGCGGCCCCATAGTCAGGAACAATGGTGAACATAGGGCAACGTTTTCAATTCCTCTTTAGGGCAACTTAGGTTCATCACGCTTTATTCCGTTTCGTCTATGGAGCCCCGGCGTGGCTCCCCGCCGACTATAATCTGCTTTCACACCGTTTGAAACCTGAAAGAACTGAGCGAGCCGGCGAGTAACCAGCGGTTGGAGTTCGAAACACCTCGGTGACCTTCCATTTTTTAATCAGATTGTTCAACTACATGCATGATGACATAGCAAATAAAGGTACTTACATGTTGACGAGAATAAACAGGTAGCCTTGTCCACCACGATAAGACTGTACAAAATGCGTGGGCGAAGGCGATCGTCTTGGAAACAACATCCTCGGCATGTTGCTATGGACTCTTCACATCTTCAAGACCATAAAAGATATCTTCGGCTGAAATAAAGGAAAGACGATTAAACATACTGTTATAGTAACCTCATATTATTGTTATTAAAATGCTCATTTTATTTTCTGCGTTTAATTAGAGAAAGGACTATAAAAAAAGGAAAAGTACCTTGCTTGTTTGTCATCTCATGTCCAATTGTCTTTTTTATTAAAATCCATACACAAACTGAGAAATTACAGGAAAGCCTTATTTTGAATCATCATTTATGTAGGCCTATTTACATGAGTCAAGAATTGGACATGGTGTTTGGGTTTCTACATGCCCCTTCATGTAAGTTCAGCTCAAAAATTACTGGGATATTTACAGTTTTAGTTTAAAAGTGATGTTCCGATTTTATGTGTATAGTGTTCTCTACTTGATTGAGAGCGGTACACCTGCCATCAAGTATCGTGGGAAACGAAACTTTCCGGTTTGAAACAGAAAACCGGGGGGTTAACGAAGCAATAATGCACATATGGCAAGGCCTTATTCTTACTAGGCTATTAAAATCATTGATATGGTTAACCATTAAAACGGTACTTTTTTTTATATCTTTGCAAAAGGTTGATTTGGAAGCTGAAATTTCAGGACATAATGAGAAAAATACGAATCTCTTTCGTTGAGCAACATTTATACTAACTTCCGCGTAAATTCAGTGGGCCCCGGAACAAGCAGCTTTAAGCCGTCTGTAAGATTCGGTAATGTTTTTCATACAGTATTCCACTGTGCGTATTCCGTTAGTTTGCTTTGTGAAAACAAGTCAAGTAACACTTCTCTGGTTTAGCTCCATTTTATCCAAATTAAAACAGATTTCAGTTTTCCTTAACCTTTTCTGGAGAATTTACTTATTATTGCACCGATTTTAAAGGAGATTGTGGAAGTTACTAGAGAGAGGTGCGGGAGATGTGGTACCTATGATAATGTTATTACAACCGGTACCTACTAAATGAAATAACTATTCCATTTGGTCTGAGCATTTTCGCCACCTTGCCAGATATCCTTCTCACACAGCTCTGGAGATTCCTCAGGAGTTACTATGATTTGAATTTTAAGAAGCAAAAATGGTGTAAATCCCTGGCCGTCCCTATGAGAAAATCATGACAATCACCGCAAAAAGGTGAGGTAGAGGTATTTTTGTTGTTCAGATCTAGAAGCAATTCCCAATAACCAATAGCCTTGATCAAGGCTGTCTGCTAACCTAAGAACCGACAAACTTGTTAGTTTTCACACTTTACTGCATAATAACTTATTCTCAATTATTTTTAACATTGTGTTTTCAGGTTGAAATCAGTGCTTTAGCATTTTAGGGCTACCTCAGTACCCTGTCTAGTTACGGTGTACCATCGACGCCAAAAAAAAATAAAAGAAAGAAAAAAAAAACAATTAAAAATAAAAATTAAAAAAATGCTTTTTTTTTAATTTGATTTTTTTATTTTTTCACTTTGGTTTTTTTTTAATTCGATTTTTTTAAAAACTTTTTTTTTAGAATTTTTTTTTAAGATTTTTTTTTTTAGATTTTTTGTTCTTCGTTGGATTTTTTTTTTTTTTTTGGCGTCTCTGGGACGATAAAAAAAATTGAAGTGAAAATAAATTTTCGCTATATAAATGGCTTTGGTTAACCATACCGGGAACCAGCCACGGGATGAGAGTTACTGGCCGGAGACGAGTTCCTGGTTTGTTCGGCTTTTTAGATTTGCCGTGTAGCATGCATCCTCTGTCGATTAACTACCCACACAAATTGCCGATCAAAGTTTCCTTGCAGAAGTGGGGCTCCCTGGAATAAGATCAGGACCCTACACAGCCAATAGAACGTGTCTTGGTCTGCCCTGGAGCAACAATGCACCGACAAGAACCTTGCGGAAAGTTAAGCAGGCCATACGTTGTAGCCTGTTTAGCCCGCACACATCTCTCTGGCTGGATCATATTTGAGATGAACTGTGTTTGGACACGAATTAAGACGAACTCCACAAAATTAGACTAAAATTGGATCATTTTGCTCTTTTGTTGGTGATGGGCTTCGTAAACGGGGGGTTGGCACCCCAATAGTTTTGATTGCGGGGGGGGGGGGGCTGCGAATTCCTTGCGGCGGGCCCCCCCCCCCCACCAATAATTTTAACACTTTTAACCAAACCATTCAAATTCCAAAGCTTTCACCTCCAGCAACCTCCTTGTTCAAAACGCTCCGCCCTCGCGAAGGCCAGCGGGGGCCCAACCTTAAAATTTTCCTTACCCAATGTTCATGCCCATCACAGAAAAAGTAAACTTTTTGTGAATGTCTTGTTTGGCCACCCGGACGTCAATGTCCCCTAACTCACTGAAAAAGAAACTGATTATGAATGTGGCCAGGTAGTGTCGGCCATGAGTGGCGTGCCTGAGGCGCACTGCACAGTATCATTACCTGATCAATAAAAACCATGTGGTGCAAGAAGCCAATTTTTCAGGCCCATGCCCAGGCTAATTATGCCTAAAATTGTTATACCGTACCTACTCCCCCTTTCCTTTCTTTCTTTCTTCTTTTTTATATTTAGAGAACAAACAGATTTCAAGGCTGCCAATCCTTTATTTTCCAGAAAAACAAAATCGAAAAATCAATAATAGCACTTTTTTCAAATTCACCAACGGGACACTTAAAAAATGGAATAATTTGAGCTAATTGATATGTATTAACATCCATTTGTCAATTTAACTCCTAAAGCACTTTTAAATAATTGAGCCCCAAGCCAATTATCTGACCATATATAACCAAAGCATTCTAACATCTGATTTGTCTAATATGTATGTTATATGGGGGTTATTGGCAGGTTGATAGAGTAGTTTATAGCTAATTTCATTTTTCATAGGCCCTCTCTACTGGGAACTAATCTTTATAAAGAAACCTTTCTTGTGTAGTTTTTACGACTTTCGTCCACCCAACGTTTTTTCTCTACTCGACCGTCCGGGGGGGGGGGGGGGGGCGGGGGTTACCAACCCCCCCCGATTTTTTCGTATATAAGAACAAACATCATCTTGTTTGGTATATCAGTGTGTAGCTACATTAGTCCTTTCTTCAAATAAAGTACAACATAACCGTTTTATAATATGACGTCATAGTGGACTCAAACTGGGAGTTTATATAATAGAAAGTAATACACAATACCTAAAAATAAAATGGATATTCAAATCTGTCAGTATTTGCTTATAGTAGCATCAATTAACATAAGTACAATTTCACCATAAGGTCTAAGAGCAGGTGGCAACCCCCCCCTCCCACACACACACACACACCTTCCGACTTTGACGGAATCCCCT